>JAJLZJ010000070.1:0-48171 GCA_030572155.1 Suhomyces taliae | reverse complement strand
TCACAGTTAATCTGAAGGTCCTGTGTTCGATCCACAGAAATCGCATTCTTTTTTTAAACTTATTTCATTCAACAATATTTTTAAATGTCCTGTGGAATGCCTCCCTATACCAGCAAGAAAAAAGCTAAATTTAACCAAAAAAATTTACTAGAATATCAAAATTGTCCCAATTTGCTACTACCCCATATTTCTCAGTGAATCAAGGCCAAAATACACTACCTCCCAAAAAAACCAAGCCAAATAAACTGTGGAAGCTATTAATGATCAAAGTTTTGTTACTGGATCGGTTGTCTAAATTTTGAAATTAATTTCAATTAATGTTAAATTCCGGTGTTCCGAAAATCACCGTTTAAATTGTTTTGACCCGTTTCTGCCATGTACTGTTTATGTCTTTAAAGTATTTTGTGTACAGATATTTTTTTGCCTCGTATTCGATCTCTCAATAGTCAAGTTAAAAGAATGCCACAGTAGCCTGCACACAACCCATACAAAAGGATATACATTGAGTAGAACACTTGGTACTAAATTGTTTTTGGTTATTTAGTGTATTGATCAAAGGTATTCAAACCATTGATTGAGCATTAATTTCAATTCGTTTCAAAGGTCAATTATATAAACTAGAAAAACAATCTAATCAATTATAAAATTCAAAATATTTATCTTCATTTGTTTTCCCAATTGATCCATGAGTGCAATCTCCAAGCTTGTATTTCCGTATCATCAATCGGACCTTGGCGATATATCGTTAACAAAAGCTATTTTTACCAACGAAAATGATACTAGCAGGTTATCAATTAATTTGGATGACGATAAGGGTGTTGAATCGGTTGGATTGTCTGGACAAGATGTAAATAATAATGCTCTTGCTTGTTATATTGAGAACCCAAATCCTGATCATTCTACCCCTTTACTTATTCGAGTTGCTCCAGATCATACAAAAATAAAATTGAGTGTTTCAATTAAACCAAAACAATATAGTGAAACCAAATCATTAGTTTTGGTTAAATCCTTTTGTAAGAAGTTTGATATTGCTACCCATAAAAGAAAATTGAGGGAATCCCATCAAACCAATGAATCCGTAAAGTCCCAAGACTCAACTTCTCAACTGCCTCATAATAATGCCATAGACCCTTCTAATGCTGGTCAAACTAAAACTAGTGACCATGTTGGAACCAAGAATGAACAAGATGATGATAGTTCCAACACTAACTTACAAATCTCTAAGATTGGTTTCGAAAACTTGCCAATTGATAAAGGTACTGACGAAATCCAAAAAATTGTTATCAAAGACTCTTTTGTAAATGAAGCTGGTGATAACCGTGAGATATATGTTGCTGTTTGGGGTTACGATAAAGAATACGATGATTATGAATTCTTATTCAGATTCAATGTATGGATGGACCAACCAATTGAAGCTCCAAAAGATCCTACTCAAGCATTGCCTCAGCAAAATTACCACCACCACCACCATCACCATCATCATACCGATGATCCTACTAGAAGCTCTATGGTCTCCAATTCCACTGTTGGTCTGAATGAACCAATGACTAGACCAAAGATTTCCAAACCTCTTAAGCTTGCTGACCTCAAAAAGAGTTTCCATCTTATCCTTGAAGATGGTCCAGAATTCAGACTGAGTGTCAAGAAATATGAAGCTAATTTAGTTCCTTTTAAGAGAGTTTGTCAAACTTTAATCGATGAATTAAAGGGTTTGGAACATACATTGAAGAGATTAGCCGCTTTCAAACAAAGAGTGGTTGAATTAATGACTTCTTTAACCGAGTTGCTGTTTAATCCAATTCTTAAATATTTAGGTCTTCCACTTCAATTCCAAAATCAAATGAATAGATTTTTTATTCCATTTGAAAAGAATTTGAAATTCTTCCTTAAGGATGTTTTTGATTCCAAATTAATTCTGAAATTGGCTCATATTGCAAATAATAATTCTAGTGATACCCAATCATCTAGTACTTCATCAAGCTCGACTTCCAACTCTTCTGCAACTGAAATCATGCACTTAAGAAAATCATTTGATACTACTTCCAAGGAATTCTATGGTTGGTTAAATAAGTATCTTTCTAATGATAAAGAAAGATCTAAAGAAAAGCTTTTCTCTAAGAGAAAGACATTCGAATTAAGTAAATTCGATTATCTTAACCATTTGAATCTGATCACTAACAACCAGTATTTAAATCAGTTCCTTGAAAAGGTTTTCAAGTTTGTTAATTTGAAATTTGATCCAAATAATGGAAATGTTTTAAATTTTAATGATTTCAAAGATCTCAAATTGAGTCATTACTTATTACCTGAACAATATGAAATCTATTTGAATGTTTTATTGAGATTTAACAGTGAGAAATATCAACTCAGACAAATGATTGAAGCAAGTCAAACTAATGAAGAATTAACTAGATTAATCAGATACAATAAATTAAGTTACTTAGGACTTAACCAACTCGCATCTACTCCAGAAGCTTCATATGAAATGGGTATTACTCTGGAACCAAAGTCTCCTGAAACCCCAGATGCTACTGAACATTTCCATACAATTGATTCTACAGCTACATCATTTGAAACCCAAATTGACGAGAACACTATAATAACCAGAGAAAATTTGGATTTAATTTTCTCTAGTGGATCTGGCAATATTATCAACACCGTGAATACTTCGGAACCAATGTATGATCAAAAGGATGATATTTCGGGTGTCTTATACGTATTAGGTGGACAAGGAAAACAGGGATGGCATAAAGAATGGGTTGTTTTGAAAGAAGGACTTTTGACTGAATATTCTGATTGGAGAAAGGGTGTTTCACCAATCAATAAACCAATTGAAATCGCTTTATCTAATGTCAAGGCAGTCAATTATGAAAAGAGAAAGCATTGTTTCGAAATCATAACCTCAAGCGGGCACAAACATGTATTCCAGGCTATTAATGATGACGAAAGACAAAAATGGATGAAAGCACTTTATAATGCTGGTCAAGTAGTGAATACTCCAAGATTGAAAGAAAGTGAATCTAAAGATAAAGCCAAAGCAAGTGGTAATAAGTCACTTTCTGTGAAGTCAAGTATACGTCGAGGTACAAAACAAATCTTGAAGGTAGATACTGACTTTAAACCTCCTGTTTTAAACCAACATGGTGATAGGTCTGTTTCACCAGTTTCTATCACTTCTCAAACACCATTTGAGGCCCATGATACTTATTTGAATATTGTTAGATCTGTTCCTAACAGTGACAATCATAAATGTGTTGATTGTGGATCATTGGAATCAGTTGAATGGATCTCCATCAACTTCTTGGTATGTTTCTGTGTTAAATGTGCTTCATGTCACAGAAACTTGGGATCCCACATCACCAAAATCAAATCATTAAAATTAGATAAATTTGAGAATGAAATCAAATTCTTGTTGAGATTTGTCAATAACAATCAAGCTAACACCTACTTGGAAGGTGGTGCTACTGATGGTAGTAAACCAGGCACTCCTACTACTACCCCAATTTCTCCATCTCCATCGTCTTTGAACAAGCCAGATTGTACTTCTAACAATGAACATAGACTTGACTTTATTCGTCAAAAGTATACTCTCAAGAAATTCGTGGTCAAGATTCCAGAAATCAATCATGTTTTACTTAAGGCTGTTCAAAAGATTCAAATTCAAGACGTTTTACGTACCATTGCCTGTGGAGCAGATGTCAATATTCATGTGCAAATCCCAGGTACGGAACAGCATGAAGCTCATGTTATTTCAGTTCTTGAATATTCTTTGAGAAAGTATGTGGAAGTTCAAGAAAACCCATCATCAATTCCAAAGAAATTGTTTGTAATCAGTGAATTGCTTATTTTAAACGGAAGCAAAACTGATGGATTCGAGTTGACTAAGGGTCATTTGACCGGTGAAGCCTTGGATTACTGGCAACAGAGAAAGATTAGTTTAGGAGTATAATCCAATACCCATCAAATAAAGTTGGAGGTATAATAACCATAATAAACCTCCACTGAAACGATTATATATAATTATATATTTATGTTCTTTTAATCAAGCATACGAAAGAATAAGTTTAGAAACAAGTTGAATGGCTTGCAATGTACTAGTGACCACACACCAAGAAGTATGGTAAGCAGCCTGAATCAGTAAAGCTATTCTTTAGCTATTTGGTGCACGGTTATACTTTTAGTTAGTTTTTGCACCCACTTTAGTCAGTTACGCGCTATTCCCATTTGTGGCTGCGAATTAATTGGGGCAACTAACTTTAAC
Source organism: Suhomyces taliae (assembly GCA_030572155.1). Classification (NCBI taxonomy): domain Eukaryota; kingdom Fungi; phylum Ascomycota; class Pichiomycetes; order Serinales; family Debaryomycetaceae; genus Suhomyces; species Suhomyces taliae. The sequence continues at coordinate 43,910 of JAJLZJ010000070.1, read as the reverse complement.
AGTCAAGTCCCACAAACACATCGGTTCTAGCTGAGATGGCTGCTAATGATGGGCACGAAGGTTACGGGATCGAGAAGTATCAATTCCAAGAGTGTATTGGAAAGGGAAATTTTGGTGATGTTTACAAAGCTAGTAGTTCTAACCAATTTGTTGCCATTAAGGTTTTGAACTTGGACGAAAGTAGAGAAGATATTAAGGTTATAGTCCAGGAAATCCATTTGTTATCGCGGTTGTCTAGTCCTTATATTACCAAGTACTTTGAGACTTTTGTTCATGATGTTAATCTTTTCATAGTTATGGAATATTGTGAGGGTAGATCAATTGGAGAAATGATCAAGCAGTTCAAAAGAATTCCTGAAGATGTCGTTAGTTATATCATGAGAGACGTGATTAGAGGTTTAGTTTATTTGCACAAGGAAGGGAAGGTTCACCGTGACATTAAGCTGGCCAATGTGTTGTTGACTGAAGCAGGTGAAGTGAAGCTAGCTGATTTTGGAGTTAGTGGAGAATTGACCAGGACTCAAGTTAAAAGAAACACATTTGTAGGTACTCCATATTGGATGGCACCAGAGGTGATTACAAGAAAGAAGTCTGGAGGTGGGTATGACGAAAAAGCAGATATTTGGTCTGCTGGGATCACTACTATTGAAATGGTTACGGGTGCACCACCATTGTCACAATACGATCCAATGAAGATATTATTTGAAATTCCTAAAAAACGTCCCCCCACATTAGAAGGAGATTATGGAGCCAATACCAAGGATTTCGTTAGGTACTGTTTGATCAAAGATCCTGTTAAACGTCCTGCTGCATCCAGACTTTTGCATCATCAGTTTTTAAATGCTACTAGACATTCTCAACATAAATTAGTGAGAATGATAAAGGAACTTCAGGTTAAAGTTGTCAAACCAAGGTACCGATTTTCCATAGAAAATAATCCACCAACGAACGACCATAATTGGGATTTTCGTACGTTTACAGAAAGAACCGAAACCAAACCAAATCAATACAATCATATTGTCACCAGTCGTCCATCTCATCCACTTTTCTACTGTCTTGAACAAGTGTATCAGCGTAGTCGCACCCAGGCTACTAAGGAAACGGTTGAGAAGTTGATGGTATTTCTTGGTGACTGCGAAAACGACCAACCAGGATTATGCGATGCCTTGATCGAGGAGATAAATAATATAGTTTAGAAGAATACGATACCCGCGACCAGTTCCCAATCCGTTTTTGTAAGTGCTATATATATATATATATAGCAATATACGTATATATATGGATAAGTATATTCCGCTCATCACAGAACTAACTGAACTGATCAATGATGAGATAAGTCATAGTTAGGTAAATCGTAAACAAAGGATTTCAATTCCTTTTTATTTTTGCACGTATAAAACAAAGGAATGGCCTACTTAAGAAATTTGAAGATTTACGTATAATGAAGTACGTACCGAATAAACGGCAGGAACCGGTTCTGTTATGGGGGTGTTCTTTGTTCTTTGTTCTTTGGACCAATCGGTCGACATGAGTAAAAATTAAGGTCGGACCGGGAAACCGCCATGAAAGTCATACTCACAGACACAGACCCCAGACCAACCAATTTAGGATAATATTGAATTTTGTGTGTGTGTGTTGATATACCCACCACACAGTAGATCTGGTTGCTGTTTTGGGTGGTGTGATTTCTCTTATCATATTATAATACGCCTTGAATCTGGAACCCTATCCGAATTTTTAGGTACCCGATTTAACCAAAACTCACGCGTCGCGAGGCAACCCAAAACTTCCATTTAATATTTAATGTCATCCGCGTAATGTGACAATATGACGTACCGAAGGATTTTAGGTGCAAATTACCGCATTTAGAACAAATTTAGATCATCTCGCTCACAATATACTGTTGCTGGCTGTCACCACCAGCATAAATTTTGGCTCCCCCTTCAAGCAACTGAGTTGCCAAAACCGTGAAAAACCTGTAGATGTTCACCAGTAAAGACGACCCTAATTGATAAACCCTTAGTGCAATAGAAAACACACACATACACACACACACACACACACACACACACACACACACACACACATCTACAATCAACCCCCACTCTTTTCGTCCACTTTTTTCCAATTTTTACTGTTCTCCAATTCCATTTCTTGGTGACTCCTTTACAACAGAAGTGTGGATTTTCTTACCCTGTGTTTCTGTGTCCCTGTCCCTGTCCCTCTCTATTTTCACTCGTTTTTTTAGCCTCCCTGCCTCCATCTTTGATTTGTTACGTAATCATCACGCTAGGATTTACTTCCCCACGTGAACAATACACCGCGTCTGTTTGTTTCAGGAGTTGGTAAAACTTTGCGTGTCTTTGGGGGAACGGAAACGCCCTTAAGTATTTGAATTACCATAAATCCTTTTCGATCTCTAGTTTGCTCTTTTGCTTTAACACAACTTCATGAGAGGCTACTACTATGTCTCTGTCTAACTATTTACAAGTACCAGGCGTGGCCGGGACTAGTGGTTCCAATACGGGTGTTGGTACTACTTCTTCTACTAGTATAGCTGGAAGTCCCCATCCTCAAACTCCTCGAGGTCAAAGAACAACAAAATCTCAAACTCCAACTTTTAGTTTTGGTTTAAGTTTCCTGCCTTCATTTAATTTTAATTCACCCATCAATTCAGCTTCTCCTCATAAATTTTTCCAATCTTTAAAACGGAAACATGATCTGATGCCTTCATTACTGACTCCACCAAATTCTTCAAGAACTGGTTCATCAAATAGATTTTTGGATTCTCTTAAAAAAGAAGAAGATGATTTATGGTCTACTTTAGGTGGTGATTCCAATTTAACTTCTCTTTCTTCTATTTATGAAGAAGGTAAAGAATTTTTAACTCCAAAGAGATTACAAAGACCTCAGCATAAATCTCCAAAATCTAAGGATCATGATAATGAAGATGATGACGATGATGATAATAATAGCAGTAATAATGATAATGAAAATGACATCAATCATACACAAATCGATGATTCTCAAGCTCAAGATGAAAAGAAACCTCATGATAAAGAATCAAGTTCAAGTCCAGATCCTTCTAAATCTCTTGAATCGGCTCCAACTCTCATTCCAATTAAACCAAAGGCAGATATGGATGCTAAATCTAGACTCGATTTATCTATTTCTAAATCAATTAAACGCAGAAAATTATCTTCTGCCTCTTTACTAGACTCTCCAAATAATTCAATTGCATCTCAGATTGATTCTACTATAGACTCCCCAGTTCCAAAAAGAAAACAATCTAAATCAATCCCAACTCCAGTATCTACTTCAACCCCAGGTGCTGCTGCTGATATTGGTGATAAAGTATGGTATCCAGAACTTGATGATATTTTAATCAAATGTTTCTTAAAATATCGTGATTTCAGAAATAATCATACTGGTTACAGTAGTACTTCCATTCTTAAGAACACTTCCCAAAATAAGGTTCTTTCCAGAATGGTTTTAAATAAAACTGGTATTTTAAGAACTTCAAAACAAATTTCTTCTCGTTTGTTTAGATTAGCTAAATCTAAAAAGTTAGATAAAGCAACTAAAAGTCAAAAACAAACCAGTCCTAATAATAAACAAGTCACTGAAAACCTTGATGATATTGATGAATTGATTAAAACTCCATTTGAGCATCTCATTAATTGTTCTGGTTATCCATCTACTACAGCTGGTACTGCTCATAGTATGGATTCAATTAAAACTAATGAAATAATAGATCACGAATTAGACTTATTATTATCATCTCCAAAGAATAACCATACTTTGAATTTTGCATTTAAATTATCACCAAAAGCCCTTAATATTTCTTACATCAAAGCTTCAAATTCAATTTTGAATCATTCTTTCTCAAAGTTGACTAATTCTTATCAATCATCATTAACTCCTTCGTCATTATTGAAGAGAAATCAACATATTTCTCCTTCTATTATTCATAAATTAAAATCAGAAAATACTCCTGTTTGGTTAGTTAAACATAATGTGAATATGGGTATTACTTCAAGTAATTTCTCTACTTCTACTCCAATGTCTCCATTCACTCCACAATCTTCACAATCACAAAAGACTCTTGATTTTGTTAATGGTGATTTAGAATCTTTTATTAAATTAGATGTTAAACTTATCGCAAAGGGTGAAGAACATGAACATCCTTCAATGCTCAATTGGAAATGTTTAACTACTATTTATGAAAACAAGAAGACTTTAGTTGAGCATGTGGATATGGTCAATGGATATTATTCATTTGACAATGATTATTATGAAGTACAAACTCCATTTATGAAGAATTTCTTTGCTGGATATTTTAATTTCTTAATTAATGGAACCAATTATTCCAGAAAACAATTAACTGTTGTTCAAACCCTTTATGATAATTATTCTGAAGAATACAATGGACCAAATAATCGTTTTAATGATCAGAAATCCACTATTTTTGGTTATTTTGTTCATGAATTCAATTTTGACAATGGTAATGGATCAACTACCTTCAATACTATTAATTTAGTTAATATTCCAGAAGAAGAAACTTCTAATGATCCAACCAGTCACCTCATTGATGATAGAGAAGATGATAATGAAACTGTTCTTGCAGACTCTTCTCCATATAAAATATCACCAAACCAAACTCTGGTTACTCACGATACACCAATTAAGGCTGACAGTTTAAGAATTGATACTGATAAGGCCAACTCTACTGATTTTAGTACTTTACAAGGACCATTGACAGCACCAATTTACAATGCTGATATTGTGCAGAAGTTCAATCAAAAAATGTTGAAACAACAAGAAAATTTGAGACTTCAATTCCAAGGCCAACAAAGATTGAGAAGTGAAACTAGTATTCCTCAATTCAATGGTCCTGCAGTTCAACCACAATTAAATCATTCACAATCAACTGGTAATATTGCTCAATTCAAATCTAGTATGGATAAATCACCACCATCTTCATCACCACCAAAGGATTCACCAATCATGACTGCCAAATCCAATATTGGAAACCAAAGCTTCCCAAATATGGTTTCATCTACACCATTACGTGATAATATTATTCCTAATACTGCCATGAATATGGCAGCACAAACCTCATTTATTCCTCCAGCTCAACAACAATTAATGGTTAATCTTGGTAATGGGTTTGTTCCATTTAATTCATTACATCCTAAATTGAAAGAACAGTATATTCTGGTTCAACAACAATTTGAATTTCAAAGACAAGAACAGCAAAAAATGCTTAGTAAACCATTTGAACAATCACCTTCTAATGGGTTACCACAAACATTTGGAGATCAACAACAACAGCAACAACAACAATTTTTAAATAACATGAATATGAATCCTCAGCAATTTATTCCTAATCAAACCTTCCCAACCAATGTTGGAATGAATGGCACTACAATCAATCCTACACAAAACATTGTTCCTATGGCTCCAGTGCAAGCATTGGATAATATTCCAGGACAAGGACAAAACATGCCATTTACGTCGGTAAGCAATTCCAACAATGATAAGGAGAACATTAAACCAAAGGAAATTAAATTTGGACCTATTTTGGAGTATGATCCATCCAAAGATTCCAAAAAATTCCAGCAAACCAAAATCACCAAACAAGCTGCTGGTATTCATCGTTTCCCTATCAACACTCCTGTTAGCATGTACAAGCCTAAGAAGAAGTAGTGGTATAGTGGAAGTATTATTAGTATTAGTATTAGTATTCTTATGTATTAATAGTTGGAGGACTCGTTACATTTTTCATTTCTATAGTATATTATTAACTGCATTTTTTATTTCATACCCAACTGTAAAAATATTAAAAATAGTACTGGTCAATCGACAATTGACCGTTTTCCGAACTGTCAAGTATCGCACTTGACGGTTACGAAATTCATGTAGTGTAACTAGACTTAATTAGCGTTAAACGGTTTTTTTTTTCTTCTATCTTGTCATGTGATTTGTAAGCGTTTAGTAACAATGTCGCTCTCAATTAAGTTAAGGATGTACCGGAATAGGTCGATGTCGCAGACATCCAGCCAAGGTGAATTTAACTCTCCACATTTGAAACTACAATTGAACCACCCCCTCCACCAACCACTCATCCCGAAGTAGATACCGAGGAATTCCAGTACTATCAAAACTTAAAAACCGCCACAACTTTCAATCCAACTTGCTTCATACTCATATTCATGAGACCAACCCTTCAATTCAATTCCCCCATTTATTAATCATAGAGATATAAAATTATTACCAAAAGAAAAAAAATAACCTTAATAAAACAACATGTCTACCGCTAAGAATGGTGAGGTTCACAAGACCGCCAATATTAATAGCAATGAAGCGGAACTTCCTACTACTGCTCATTTAGGAGCCAAAGGACCAGAACAATCTAATGCCAATGCCCCCAATGGTGACCCTATGGAAGCTGGAACTAGTGGTGCAAATACTGAAAGTGATACATATATAAATGAAGAAGCTAAAAAGAATCCTGTTTTCAGACAATTCAAATTAATCTCGGTGAATTTCAAAGAAGCAGCTCTTGATTCTCCTAGTTTTAGAGCTTGTGTGAATCATTTGGATATTCAAATTAATAAAATTGAACAATGGTTACTTGCAATTGTTTCATCGATTAAGAAAATCCCTAAATATGCTAAAGAATTACAATCTTTTTGTAATTCCTTTTTGGAACATTTGGTGCCTGCTTTCTTACAAGATGGTCTTATTGATCAAGAATATACCATGCAATCATTACAAACTACTTTACAAGGTCTTAGAGCATTATGGAGTATTAATTTATCGGCCATGAATGTCAATTCTTATGTCATTGATAATCTTAATTTGATTGTTTCCAAAAATGTTAGTCAATATAAAGAAATAAGGAAAAACTTTGAAATGTTCCAAGAAAAACATGATAGATATCTTGATTTATATTTATCAACCCCTAAAACCAAAGATCCAACCAGCACCATGGAAGATGCAAAGCAATTCTTCCAAGTCAGAAAAGATTATATTCATGCATCTCTTGATTTAATTGTGGAATTATCGACTTTAGGAAATCTTTTAGATCGTGTTTTGGTAGGATTAAGTAGTGATTTATGGAAAAATAAGAAGAGTTTTTTCACTTCTGATGCTGGATCTTCTCTTAATAAAGATATTTGGCTCAAAATCAATAAAATTCAAGGTTGGAGTGATTCCAATTCACTTGCTATTGAAAAACTTAGCAATGATATGCTTTTAGCTCGTGATCAAGTTGAAGAATCTTCTATCCAACAATTTCGACCTTCTTCTGATCCAAGTGAATATAGAACATCCTTAATTAATCAAAGAATGTTAGATAATATCGAAGAAAATGGGGTTGAAAAGCATGGTTATTTATTTATGAAAACTTGGCATGAAAAATCTTCAAAGCCAATTTGGGTTAGAAGATGGGCTTTTATTAAAGGTGGTATTTTTGGTTTACTTGTCTTATCACCATCTAAAACTTTCGTTCAAGAAACTGATAAACTTGGTATTTTGTTATGTAATGTGAGGTATACTCCAAATGAAGATAGAAGATTCTGTTTTGAATTAAAGACTAGTGATTTAACTGTTATTTTCCAAGTTGAAACTTTATTGGAATTAAAATCTTGGTTGAAAGTTTTCCAAAATGAAAGAAATCGTATTCTTAAATCTTCTGGTGAAAATAGTGAAAATGAATTATTTAAGATCGCTTCAGGAAGATATCCTCCAATCATTAGTGAATTTTCTTCTACTTTACACACCGCTATTGACAGAGAACTTACTAGTAATAGAGTGGTCCATCATTCTACTGGTCAAATTATTTCTTCTAGTAATTTGGCAAAACATATTGAAAGAAATGAAAAGCTTTTCTCCAAATATGTCTACACTCAAATTCTTCAATTGAGACCTCCTTTCATCACTGATACTACAAAATCATCCATTTTATCTTACAGTCTTGTCAACCCTACATATGTTCCAACTGCATTAACTGCTAATATTTGGGGTTCTGTCAATTGGGGTATTTATTATTTAAACAGTAGTTTCCAAAATGATCATGTGGAACCATACTTGATTCAAGAAGATCAAGAATTAATTCATGAACAAGAACTGAGAAGAGAACAAGGTACTTTCTATCCACCATTCTATCCTAATGAACTTATTCCTTTAGATATTCAAATGAGAGCTCTTTTTGAATCAGTAATTCAACCAGGTGAATATTGTCTTATTTCATTTAGATGTATTTGGTCTGCTAATTCTAGACAAGAATTAAGTGGTAGATGTTTTGTTACTATCAATCATATTTATTTCTACATGCAAGCATTGGGATTTGTTACATTATTTAAGGGATACGTTGGAAACTTAGTTTCTATTGATCATAGAAGTCAAAAACAATTTGATGTGATTAAAATATATGGTGTTGGTGGTGTTATCAAGATGAAATTATTCTTGGATGACGGTAATGCAGTTAAATCAAAATTAAACTTTTTGATTGAAAATAAGGTCAGTGATAAACCAAAATTAACCAAGGATATTCTTCAAGAATTCCGTAAGATTGATGAAAGAATTGATATGGAGCAAGCAGAAAGAGCTAGAAATAACCCTAGATTATTGGATCCTCCTACTCCTCCTGGTATTGTTGTTTCAAGACCTGAATCATTAGAAAGATCCAAGACTGAACCTTCTAAGGTCCTTACAGTTGGTGCTCCACGTCGTCGTGCTACTGTTAATGAAAACTCCAAACCAGATGGTTCTTCTACTCCTGTAAGGTCAATGTCAAGATCAGCCTCTAATGTTAGAAAACCATCATTAAGTCCAAAACAAAATCAATTCTCACAATTTGAAACCAGATCTGAAGATAATATCGATTCAATCCTTGAAACCGATAACAAATCACAAGAATTTAGATTGGAATTTTCTGCTGATTTTACTCTTATGGATGATAAAACTTATGCTGTACCACCAAAGGCTATTTTCCATGCACTTTTGGGTGATAATGCCACTCTTCTAAATGATCAAACTACTTTTGGCAAGATTGAAAATGTGGTTAAGAAACCATGGATTACTACTAGTGATGGACATTTACAAAGAACCTATAACACTGTAGCCAATTATGACAAGAAAAGATGGGTGATTCAAATCAGTCAATTAATTGATAATCTTTATGACGATGAATATTATACATTTTCTCATACCAGATCAAGTTTCAAATTCTTTATCGGATCTACTTTAAGTGTTGAATATAAATATGTTATTTTCAGAGATAGTGGTGATAAGACTAGATTGAGATCTTACATGAAAAGAAATTATAATTCTACATCTATTTTCAATCCATTTAATGAAACGATTTTCAGTACTGTTGCCTATTATAACAATTCTAAATTCCATAATAAGTTGAAGAATGCAGTTAAAGAAATTGGTACTCATGGTACCATTGTTAAATCCATTTACTTATATGGTAAATTAAGTCATACTGATGATGCAGAGGTTGAAAAAGATGAAGTTGAAGTTACTCAGAACCCACCATTGGTTAGACTTAGCTACCTCCACGTTTTCAAACTTGTTCTTAAAAGACTTCTGCTTTCAATTTTGGCATTTTTCCTTCATTTATTACAAATATTATTCAATGGAGGTATCACTCTCTTCAAGAGTCTCAGTATGCAAAGATTTTTATTGGCAATCATTGCAGTTTCTGTATTATTCAATCTTTTCTTAACAGGAAAGACTACTCAATCTTATTGGACTATTCGTAAAGCTAATCAAATAGCTTATGATTTTGTTACATCTGAACCTTTAATGTTAGAAAGAGCTGTTTATTTGAAAGATACAGAAGAGTTTGTGGAACGTGGTAGATTTGATTACCTTAATAGTATTGCAAACCTTAATATTAGTGACCAAGAAAAACGCAATAAAGGGGTCAATATGTGTTTCAATACTTTCAGAAACTTATCATTTGTTTCCAACTACAAAAATGCTACTTATTGGGATGATTCATATGGTGATGAACAAACCAGAGATGTGGCTAGAGATTTAAGAAAATCTTTCCAAGAAATTGGTGTTAGAAGACATAAGCTTCTTGTTGAACTTGATATTTTGAAACAAGTTGAAGAACTGATTGGTAAGGCTGAATGGAGAAACTGGTTGATAAGTGAATTACAACGTTGTGAGTACGTTAAATCTTCGATTATCAACAAACTTGTTTATCCATCTGAAGACGATGTGGATTTCCTGAATTTGACTAGTGGAGTTGAGTCATTATTACAATTCTGTGACGATTGTAGTCAAGAAATGAAATATGTGGATTTGTTATAAAATTAAAAACCAACCAAATAACTAAAGAACCTAACAATTATTATAATTGATATGGCCTGGAATTGGTAGACTGATACGAAAGTTCTATCATCTGGTCATAATAGCATATATATATCATACGAATATAATTTAAAATGTACTACTAAGATTTATTAACATAAAAATAAATATCTAATTTTGAATATTTAAAATCCATTTTTGGCCAATGTATCGGCTATATGTAAATATAATGCCAAAGCATTGAACTTGGGGTCTTCATTAAATACCACTTTATCAATTACAGTTCTAGACCGATTTGTCCAGTTGATTAAATCCAAGTGGTCCACTTGATCCAAAGTCCCCAAATATTGTCCCCATTTAGAGCTTTCTACACTTACCATTCCATCATTATCAAAATCGTCCATATTTTGTTTCACTTTTTTCACTTGGTCTTGGTTCAACTTATTTAACTTTTGTCTTAATTTTCTATTACCTTTTGCTTGGTGACGCATTATCTTCCAAGTTAAATTGAATAAATTAAACCATTTTGGCAGAAACTTGGCTCCATATGAAAAATATTGTACTTTTGGATCATCAGGAATTTCTTCATTGAACTGTTTCATTTTAGTTGTAGTCAATTCGTAAACTGAATCAGGACACAACTTGGCAAGTATTGGGGTTTTTTCAACAATATGAACCAAGAAATCAGCCATTTCTGACCCATGGTGTGGAGTAGATATCGTGGTTAATGATTTCACCTGATAACTTTTACCTTCCAGAAGCTTGGTTATCAAGTATCTACTATCTAGTCCACCCATTGAGTGACTTATAAGGTTTACTTTAATGGGCTTATGTGCCTCCTTAAAAGTCTTTGTATCTTCCAGATGGTCCTTATGATCTACTTCATTATTGCCAGACTGGTACATGGACGATTTGGACTCTTTCTTCCGTAACTCTTCTACTTGGTCATTAATGAACTTATCAAGCAGCCTGGCTCTTTCTTCAATGGTTCCAAACGGTGGCACTCTTCCAATAAGAACTGTGCTTCCCAACTCTTCAAGTGCCTCTTTGATCTTGTACCAATAGTCCAACTGGAACACCTTATCAACATGACTATTCTTGGATATGGATGGTAACGAGAGCCTATCGAACCCAGAGAACCCATGACATAACACAATTGGATAGTGTGGGGTTTCATAGTGTTTCTGTAACTTCAGATAGTCGATATTTTTGGGTTGCGATTGTGCTTGGGGTTGTTTTAGCTCTTGATCTGGTTCTTTCGATTTTGGTTCAATTGATTCAACTGGTTTTGCATCAATTGATGTATGGTCTTTCGAATAGTAGCGGGCTTGGACCGAGGAATAAAGAAGTCTGGTTGACGGCGATTGGCTTGAAAGACGTCGTATTCCAATGGCCCATAGTGGCCATGGTCTAATAGTGGTATACATTTATCGTTTTATGTCTTATTAGTGAGAGCTTGGAACTATATATACGAGGTCGCAATCTGCGACATTATAGATGACACCTGAAACTGGTATGAGTATAATACTCAAAAGGGTAATATCATCATCAAAAAAATAATTTTGAGCAGTGGTGCTCTCACCAGTCACCAACCCACTCAAAGCCTAATTTTATCATAATTATCATAATATTTAATTATATTAGTGTAGTTTTTTTTTTTTTGTTATTGTTCTTCTTATCATTATTGCTTGGTCATTGACTTAACCATTAAGTCCTTGACAAGATCCAACATATTGAGAGATTTCAATCCAATACCTCTAAGAGCAACCAATGGGTAGAAATCAGTAGAGAAGATCTTGTGAAGCTTGTCACAGACTCCTAATAACAAACTGTTTGATGGCCAAGTGTTGGAAACATAACGTTCAAGTACTAAAGTAGAACCAATATCCATACCTCTTTCCACACCCTTTTCTAAGGCTTCGACCAAAGAAGCAACATCGGATTGACCCATGTTTAAACCTTGACCTGCTAATGGATGAATAGTGTGAGCAGCATCACCAATTAAAGCTACTCTATGGGAAACATAAGTATCAGCATGAGACATTTTTAATGGGAATCTTGCTCTGGAATTTTCAATTAATTCAACCACTGGTAATGGGTATTTTTCTTCTAATTCAGAAATCTTTATCTTGGACATTCTCCATTCAATTTCTTCCAAAACGGAAGTATCAGTTGGATCTTTCTTTAATACACTATAGATATAATTCAAATCCACTTCATCTAAAGTCATGGCAGCATTAACAAGCTGAATGAAAATTTCAGGAGTGATTTTTAATAATATTTCTGATAATTCTGGAGTACTGGACCAAACAATAGTTGCATTATCTTCAGATAATGGTAAAATAGCCAAAGGTCCAGTGGTTAAAAATCTTTGCCAACCGATAGATCTATAATCTTCATATTGTAATTTGATAGTAGCAACCACTCCGAAACGGTTATATTGCCAACCTCTAGATTCAATACCAGAAAACTTTCTCACTGGAGAATTGTATCCATCAGCACCAACTAATAATCTAGCTTGAATGCTTTCTCCATTAGAAAGGTGTACTATAGGCCAATCCAATTGAGAAGAATTAGTCACTGGTTCGGCATTTAAATCATGACCAGCCACTGCTGCTTCAGTTTCTTGAGTTAATGGATCCACAATATCTAAGACTTTAGTATTGTCTAAGATAGTAGCATCACCAATCTCTTCAACTCTAGATAACAACAGGCTTTGGATATTTATATTTTCACACATTACTGCCAATACTCCGGCTCCTTCGGTCATGGTAGCATCGAACTGAATTCTAGCATCTTTGTCTTGAGAATCATATGCTAAAATCAGATTATAGAACTTGATTCTATCCTGATTAATGTATTGCCAACTTCCGATTTTTTCTTGCATAAACTCCACTGATTGTGGGGTCAATGAAACAACTCTATTGGTATAGTTTTCAGGAGGATCTATACCGAAATCACGGACAGGATCTAAACTTCCTCCTTCAATTAATGCACAGTCTAAATGACGGGTTTTATGAGAGCTTTTAAGAGCGGCCAAAAGAGACAAACCTGCAGGACCTCCACCGACAATCACCACATCCTTGAAAGTGGGAATTGACGGTTTCGAAGCTCCACCTGCTGAGGTGGCTAGCCTTCTTACTATACTGAACATTTGGTAGTGGTTGCTGATAGTGATAAAATAGTCTTACGATTTTCTAGTGAGATGGTCGTGCGAACCGAGTCCGGATATATTTGAATAAGACTATACTATTCAACGGTAGCTTAAGATGCTACTCAAGAGTATATAATAGTATGTTAAATGTATCTATACGTTCATCTATATATAGCTACGTTTTTGTCATTATATCGTAAATTCAATATTATACAATTATCCCTATTAACATCTGATGAAGTAGATGCTCACATCTGGATGAGATATGGTTTGATATTCCTAAAATGAGCTGATAATTAATACTTAATTAATGTTAGGAGGTATTAGCAATAACTCGACTATTTTGTTTATCATAGTATGCTTACTCTTTTTTTTTATACTTTCCTTTGTTCGTTGGTCTGTATTAGATTGCTCTCTCCATTCAACTCTTTGGAATATTTTCTAATTTAACCTTTCCAGTCTCTATCCAGTATGGATCCATTAATTTCTCTCTTTCTTCATACATGACCTTGTAAGAAGTCTTGATAGTACCATCACTAACACCGGTCTTGTCGGAAATCTTAGAAGGTGGTAAATCGGCTCCAAATACTAAAGCTGCCATATAAATCACAGTGGCTGCAATGGTGGTTGGAGATCTACCTGCCAAAACACCAACTTCTTTAGAACGACGGGCAATATATTCGGCTGCATTAGTGACTTGAGTATTAACACCCAAGTGAGAACAGAAACGACGAATCAAATCTTCAGCTGAAGTTTGAGTGGTTTGAATATTATCTTGATTGAATAAGTCAGCATTAGGATCAGTGGCATTCTTATCTTGCATAACTTGTCTTATAATCTTGAAAACCTTACCAATTTCTTTACGTGGAACATTGGTTAAAGCCCATATTTCTTTGAAAGATCTTGCAACTTTAGCTTTACGACATCCAATAAAAATAGCGGCTGCCATAATAGATTCTTGTGATTTACCTCTTAATGGACGTTCATCATAAACCATTTTATAAACTTCTTTGGCACTATCTTGAACAATCTTTGGAAGTTGATACCCATCACACATTTGAGAAATTTTGGCATAAGCTGCTGCCAATGCATTATCTTTTTTATCCACTATAGATTTCGATTGTGCTCTATTCAATTCCTTACCAGCACGAGTGTTTTCTGGTACATACGAAATCATGGTAGATAAATCTTCTGTATCTAATAAAGGATTACCGGCATCACCCACACGACTTGGATCATCACCGTTTTGATCATCATTACTGAAAGTTCTCCATTCGGAACGTGTATCGACTACACGATCACTAAGGACTAAACCACAACTTCCACAAACAATATCACCTTCACTGAAACGTTCAATCAAATCTGGTGGATATATCTTACATTCAGGACAAACCAATGTGACATTCAAATTTGGACCTTGGAATGGTTCTTCTCCTGGAGCTGCTGCAACTGCGCCTGCTGGTGGTGGAGTCATGATGAATCTGTTGTGTTGTGTTTTTTTTGTTCTAGTTTGTTAGATTAAATTAAATTAAAAAAAAAGTAAGGGCTTGAGCTCTATAACTCCCTACTTGATGAGAATAAATGATTAGTCTCTTTGTTCGTTTTCGATAGACTAGTGGAAAAAGGTTCTAACTAGTCTGTTGTTAACTTTGAGGATCGACAGTTAAGTGATCTATGCCAAATTCGATATGATGGTATTTTAGCGTTGTCCAGTCCAGTTGGTTCCGTACAAGCTACTAGTATTTGCTAATTGACAAATGAATCTTAGATTGTCGTCATCTTATAATGAGGGTCGTGTGCATGCACAACTATTATTAAGCATAGTATGGGGGTTCTAGAAGGTAATCGAAGGGGGTGTGACCTGGGCAGAGATAAGGGAGATGACGGGTCAGTGGTGAAAGTGACGGATATTTGGAATGGTAAGCAGCTTGATGGTAGTAGTGGTGGGTGTAGAGTCAAACCAGTGGTGAGACGGTTTACTCGGTGACTTTAATTTAGTGTGAGACATTGAGTTAGCGGAGAGACTGAGTTGGGGTGTTTGTGTGTGTGTGTGTGTGTGTGTGTGTGTGTATGTGAGTGCCAAACTGTCAGTCTCGCTAGTTCGCCGTGCCTAGTGTATGATTATGACGGTTGGATGTAATTACACCATTAACTATTTTCAGTCTCCAAGACGTTTGATTATATAACACGGTAGACCTATAAGTTATATCCGAATTCTAGGGTAGTCAATAGTAGTCATTATTTTTTAATATTTTCCCAAGGATGTTGATCCGTTAATCACCCTACGGATATATTTCCTTATTCATGACTTGGAACCCCCAACACAAATTCCCAAACGGTAAATTAAGAAGCCTGACTGACAAAAATAGTGATGTAATGGTCATGAGTCGATGGCCCTAAGCAACACTAAAGGTTTTAGTTCATCCTACTAATATTACTAACATTACTAACCATATGAAACTGTATTTGAACCTATTGACGTTGGTCCCGGTTTGGTTCCCTTCGGTTACTACGGAACAACTGACAAAAACTGGGAAATTGACCCTTTTTGGGGGCTTTAATTGACTTATTCAATTTGTTTTTTTTTTTTGGTTTCTTTGTTTTGTGTGTGTGTTTTAACTTTTCGCAGTTGTCAACCCTCACAATTGGATCAGCTACTCTCGTTTGATCCTTGCTGGTACATGTGACTACGCAACATAGGATTGCTGGTGTCATTCAATTGTTATTTTGTTAGGTCAATTGGGATTACACATTTGTAGATAGTCAATTGTCTTGAACCGAAGGATTTTCGACGGTTTAAAAAAAAAAAAAAAAAAAAAGAAAGAAATCAACTAGTATTAAAACCATCTTGGTACTACTTCTTTTCCTCTTTTAATCAATTTACTAATCTTATTATGAGTGTCGCTACTATTACTAACAACACCGTACCACTTGAAGATCTCACTGTACTTGATGCCCCATCATTGATCAATGAAGCAAAGTACATTTTGGAGCTCATTGAACCCAATTGGAAGAGCGGTAAGAAGTACAAGTTTACACTTGCCAATCAACTCCCAATTACTGTTCCAACCTATAGTAACAGCAAATTGAACGATGGTACTTGGTATTCTCGTGTTTATGACTTCACTGAATTCGGTGATCCTCTCAAGGATCAATATCATCAAGCATTGATGGACTATATCATTGGATCCCTTGATGACTTCAAAAGAGGCCATACTGAATACGAAAAGCAATACATTAAGGAACTCTACGATTATGAAATAACCCCATTCAATTTGACTGGTGCTGAGCCAAATTCGGTCACTTATTTGGCTCAATTGTACTATAAATTCCCTTTCCCATTGAAGAAGAGAGTCTTTTATGAATTGATCCATATTTACAAACCTTCGGAGTTGGAAGCTTACGTGATTTCCTTATCAGTAAACCCAAAGAACTTCGAGCGTCCTGGTTATGATGCCGATTTCGTTCAAGGTCGTTATACTTCAATTGAAAAGGTCTCTTACGTTCCAGAAACCAAGGAATTGAAGTGGACTATGGCCACATGCTCTGAACCTGGTGGCCATGTTCCTACCTGGTTCACCCATGTCAATTTGGGAAGTGCTATTTCTAAGGATGTGCCACACTTTATCAATTGGGTCGATGCATTGAAGCTTAAGGAAAATAAGGTCCTCAGTCCTGTTGGTCTGACTCCTGTGGCCACTGAACAAGCTCCTCAGGAAGGTGCTGTTCCACAACCTGGTTCTCCTGCTCCTGTTGCAGCCGCTGGTGGTGCTACAACCGGTGCTACTGGTGCTACTACTGGTGCTACTTCAGTTCCAGCAGGAACTGCTTGAAGAAATTGTGAATGAAATATCACCTCTCTATCATTTATTATATGTCTGAATTATGTTTCACCACTGGTTCCAAAGCTTTGAAGCCAGTATTTCACGTCTACTCCCAAATTATCAAGAAATCCTAATTGTGCATAATCGTATGCTCCTTCTGTTATCTTGTAGAAAACATTTGGATTTTCTTCATTTTCTGGCACCGGATTCTTTCGGTGGGTAGCAGAAGCAGCATTAATTGCAGCTCGTTTGCTGTTCTTTGAGTTTCGATTGTGATTCTTGATAATAATAATGTATTTATCGTTGTGTTTAATGTAATAAAACATCCAATCATTGGTTTTTGTACTTGTAAACTTATGGAAATATTCATTCATTTCATTTTGAGTGAAGAAATCTTGATTCTTTTGCATTAAGAATAATGATGATAATTGTTCATGGAGGAAGAACATAGCAGTTTGATATTTAATAATAGATTTTTCTGCTGATGTTAAATTTGTAGATGATAAAGTAATATTTGGTAAGTATGGTAAAGATGATTTGATCCATTGTTCTTGTCCATCATAAACAATAAAAAAAAATGCACTATCGATTTCATTGGATGGATTAGCTAATATACCATTTAATGATTTAAGTGATCCCACACTATTATTGACACTTCCTCCAAATACCAAATTATTAATTTCTTCAACTGCTGGATTTAATAAATCAGTACCTAATTTATTAAAGAATTCAATTTTATCTAACTCTGGATATGAAGACTCGAATATCATAGTAATAAATACATCTGATTTGGTAAAGATTACCAACAGGTATTCTCTTTCTTCTTCTTGCCAGTTTCCATGTTTATCAAGGGTTTTGGTGGGTAAGTATACCAATTTTCTATGAATTATTTGAGATTCACCTTCCCATTTTACACCTGTAATATATTCACCTGTATCCTCTTCATCTTCATCATCGTCTGCATCATCATCGGTTTCTGGTGCTGGAGTATTTGTATTGGAAGTAGTATTAGATCCACCACCAAGTCCAAGATTGAGCTTCTTAAGCATTGGTGGCATACTTAACCAACCAGAATCCTGACTTGGCTCTGCTGCTGGTTCTTCATCGCCTGCGATGGTACTTTCTCCATTACCCCTCAACTTGGTAGAAACTTGACCTCCAATATTAATCATGCTATTCACAGTATAATTCAAAGGCAGTACCACTAAATTGCTAGTTAAAGTCACTGGATTTAACATTTCTAATGCGGAAGTGGTGGCTGTTCTGAAAGTAATTGAATCTTCTTCTTCGTTCGAGCCGGTTTCTGATTCTATATCTATTTCTGGTTGTGGTAAATTTGTCTTGAATACCAGAGAAGAATCTATTTTGGTTAAGTTCTCTGTATCCAATTTGTTATGGTAATCATAATATTCTAATAGATTATAAATATCTATCAAGCTTTCTTTTTTAACCACATCTTCGTTTGTATCTGGTTCATGGAAATTACTCATATAAACCATACCATACTTTTTTGGGTTGGTCTTTTCGAAATATGAAATTATTAACCCTTTAGGCTTTTGATCACCTGGTGTGGCGGTTAATATTAAATCAATTTCTTCTTTGGCATGATGACTTAAAGACATAGATGATTTTTTATAGGTTCTATTAAACAGGTCTCGAGATGGGAACGGGATTAATCCCAAAAACCCTTTGTTATTCATTGAATGAGCCCAATTTAATCCAATAGGTAATTTGTACAGTTGATTATTGTAAGTGTCTAAAAATCCACCCCAGTACTCTTTTAACAGATTTTGAAGAATTTCAAGACCATAATTCTGTAATATCGAGCTATACTTTGAATGTGACATTATGAAATATTGGTACCCTGTTTCTAATAATTTAATCAATTGCTGGTTAATTAAACCAGTGGTTTCTGATATGGAACATGCTAAATAGTAATCTGGTTCAATATGGTACAAGATAATAGAGGATTTGGACGACTTAATAATATTGACTTTGCCCTTTGAATCCGCAAAGTTTCTGGAAAATGAATCAACTCCTCGTATAAGTCCAATCAACTTCAACTGTTCTATCTTGAAGTTCTCAGCCTCTTCTTGAGATTGTGATTGTGATCGTGATTGCGATTCTGTTTCTGTTTCTGTTTCTGGGTTTGATATTGATTCTTCTTTGCCATCATTGAACGAAATCACTTGCTTCAAAAACTCTTCACTGCTCTCAACTTTTTCATCGGCAAGACTGGGATTGAACACGGTAATATACTTCAACTGAGGGTTTGAACTGATAGAATCATCAATAACCAACGGCTTCAACTTGTCTTTGTCATCGCCAAAATGGGGTATGAATTGGGAGAAGTAATTACTCATCACAGCTCCTTAAGTGACCTAATGATAATTGGTTCAATTGATGCTTGGTCAATGGTGATGGGATGTAATTGGTAACTGGGTGCGATTCTTGATTTCGCGATCCATATTAGTTCGCGTGATGAAAGTGCTGTACTGATAAGCGTGACGAGCTGAGTGTGAATTCATAACCATAAAAGGTGACAACTAGCGAAAGCGTATAATTAAATTTATAGGAGAGATGGTGGTGGTTGTATAATGTTGGAACTTTTATTATTAATCTGTCAATTTTTATTTAAACTCTTTTTTACATGAATTAATTGGTGTATGTATTATTAAACTGGTGAATTTGGCACTTTTGTAGAGTTTTTGCAATTATTAAAAATTTAATATACAGAAATTAATTCAATAATTATTTTGGAAAAAGTATTAAGATCAAAGTACAGATAAATTGAGATGAATTTAGAGTAGTATATTTCTTTATATTGTAGCTGACTATATGTATTTTAGGGGCATTTAGTACACTTTGAATTGATCTTGCTATATATACAAAGAAATGGTGATTAAGTGCGATTTTGAAGCTCATCTCGCTGAAAAAAAAAACTCAATATTTCAAGGGCCATGTTAGAAATACTTTTATAGTTCTTTAAACCAATATGGCTCTACATATGCAGACTTCTACGGATTTGAAATTTTTACTCTTTTGACTAGACCCGTGAACATCGGTTATTAAAAATTTAAAAATCTGGCAACTTTTCCGAGTGGTTAAGGAGAAAGATTAGAAATCTTTTGGGCTTTGCCCGCGCAGGTTCGAATCCTGCAGTTGTCGTCATTTTTTTTGGATTATCAACTCAAGGTCTATTATGAAGAGTGTATAGGCTACCAAACTTGTGGAGTTAATCTTGACTTATTTGTTCATTTTTTTTTTGGAAACGAAAAATTTTCAAGTAGAGAATTTATGTAGATATTGGCCAAAAGAAATTGATTGCCAAAACAAATAGGTGAAATATAATGTGAAAAATCAACATAATTTAACACTATATTCCAGCCTTAGATTGCTTGGAAAAAAGTATAAGCTTTATTTTATAACTTGGTGGTTATACTGTTAAATGAAGTTAATCAGGAAAGAAAGACCACCAAAATGTCTATAAATGGTGAAAAAAAAATTACAGAAATAGTCAACTATAATTCCAAAACTATTCCGACTACCTTTTATCTTGGAACTAATAATAATCTGTTAAAAAATAGTGTCTAGTTGCATATAGATAAGATGTATATCACGTGCCAAGCATAACAAATGGATATGGTTTCCAGGGCATCACGTGTGCGATTACTTTCTGGTTGCGTCTGATTGGTACTTATCGCGCGCCGGAATAGGTCCTGTCTCCGGCGTTACTCTTTGGGCAGCACACACGCACCGGCCTGAAAAGTATGAATCATAGTTGGAGAAACAATTCACTGTAAAATTTGTATTATCATTCAATCTTAACCCGAAAGTTTACAACGATGAGTTACTTCAGTAAACCTTCAGTGGCTGCCGCAGCTTCTGCTGCTAGCAAAACTAGCAAAAGAATGGTTCAAAAAGTTTCATTAACCAGAAATTTCACTCAATCAACTTATTTGGGTGAAAAGAAGTTAAACAAGTATTCATCTATTGTTACTCAACCACCATCTCAAGGTGCTTCTCAAGCCATGCTTTATGCCACTGGTTTTGAAGATGCTGATATGGATAAGGCCCAAATTGGTGTTGGATCTGTGTGGTGGTCTGGTAATCCATGTAACATGCATTTGATGGATTTGAACAATCAATGTACTGATTCTGTTAATCGTGCTGGATTAAAAGCTATGCAATTCAATTCTATTGGTGTTTCTGATGGTATTACCAATGGTACTGATGGTATGAGATATTCTTTACAATCTAGAGAAATCATTGCTGATTCTTTTGAAACCATGATTATGGCTCAAATGTATGATGGTAATATTGCAATTCCTTCTTGTGATAAGAATATGCCTGGTGTTTTAATGGCCATGGGTAGACACAATAGACCTTCTATAATGGTTTATGGTGGTACTATTTTGGCTGGTTCTCCATCTTGTGGTGGTAACCCTGCTGTTCCTGATAAGATTGATATTATTTCTGCTTTCCAATCTTATGGTCAATACTTATCTAAATCTATTAGTGAAGAAGAAAGAAAAGATATTGTTAGACATGCTTGTCCAGGTCCTGGTTCTTGTGGTGGTATGTACACTGCTAACACCATGGCTTCTGCTGCTGAAGTTCTTGGTATGAGTTTACCATACTCTTCTTCTGCTCCTGCTGTTTCTCAAGAAAAGGCTGATGAATGTGCTAATGTTGGTTATGCTCTTAAGAACTTGATGGAATTAGACATTAAACCAAGAGATATTATGACCAAGGCTGCTTTTGAAAATGCTATTACTTATATTATTGCTACTGGTGGTTCTACCAACGCTGTTTTGCACCTTATTGCTATTGCTTCCTCTGTCGATGTTGAATTAACTGTTGATGATTTCCAAAGAATCTCTGACTCCACTCCATTATTAGCTGATTTCAGACCTTCTGGTAAGTACGTCATGGCTGATTTACAAGCTTTCGGTGGTACTCCAGCTGTTATGAAATACTTGTTAGAAGAAGGCTTACTTGATGGTAGTCAAATGACTGTTACTGGTAAGACCATGAAGGAAAACTTGGATGCTTTACCAGGTTTACCAGAAGATCAAGATATTGTTATGAAGATTTCCAACCCATTGAAGCCAAATGGTCACTTACAAATCTTGAAGGGTTCTTTGGCTCCAGGTTCTGCTGTTGGTAAGATCACTGGTAAGGAAGGTACTTACTTCAAGGGTTCTGCTAGAGTTTTCGATAATGAAGCTGCTTTCATTGTTGCTTTAGAAAACGGTGAAATCAAGAAGGGTGAAAAGACTGTTTGTGTTATCAGATATGAAGGTCCAAAGGGTGGTCCAGGTATGCCAGAAATGTTGAAGCCATCTTCTGCTTTAATGGGTTACGGTTTAGGTAAGGATGTTGCTCTTTTAACTGATGGTAGATTCTCTGGAGGTTCTCACGGTTTCTTGATTGGTCACATTGTTCCAGAAGCTGCTGTTGGTGGTCCAATTGCTTTGGTTGAAGACGGTGATATCATTGTTATTGATGCTGATAACAACAAGATCGATTTATTGGTTGATGAAGCTACTTTAGCTGACAGAAAGACCAGATGGGTTCCACCAACTCCAAGATACGCCAGAGGTACTTTGGCTAAGTACGGTAAGTTGGTTAGTGATGCTTCCCTCGGTTGTGTTACTGATTTACCATAAATAAAGTCAATTGACCAAATTAATTTAATTTATTAAGTTTTAAGAAAAGAATTATTAAAAAATGGAAAAAAAAAAGAATCTATTCAAAAAACGAATCAACTAATCAATTAATCAACTATTCCAAAAACCAAATTGATGTGTTGGTAACGTGACAATAACCAAATACCTTACTGCATTATTTAATTTTTGCAGCTAATTCTCATGTTGTCGAATGAAAGACACAATCACGTTTCAATTCTTTAAAGGTTTTATTTTTATTTTAGCATTTTGCATATATACTCATATCCTAAGAAAGGATCCCAGTCATACAATAATCAGATCATCTGGAACAGATGATCATGTAGATAAACACAGTAGTGAAAAATTAACAATCAACTTCAATCAACTTTAATTAATTTTATCCTAAATTAATTAATAATATCACTTTATCAATTGGTTTTGGAGATAGTTGATGATATACTCTTGGTCCTTTTTCAATCCTGGGTACTTAAATTGGTCTCCTATACTGAAGAAAGGAATTCCCCATTCTTCAAATTTATATATTGTTTTAGCACTTAAATGCTTGCAATTGGCAACAATTGATTCATTTTGAGTCTTGATTTCCTGGTCATAGTCTTTCTTTAATTTTTCCAATGAACTTTGGGTATTGATCTTGAGTTTTTGAAGTTTGGATGGGTGAAATCCTTCCATGGCTCGGGTGTTTCCCTGTTTGATCTTATATACTTTTTGATTATAATCGTCTTCTATTTTCACTCTGGTTTGGGTCCATTCCTTTTGTTTCTGTAGTTGATGCTCAATAAGAGATCGTATTTCGTCCACTCTAGCCTTCTGTGGAAGTAAGTATTGCTTTATATACATTTCAGCATGGTACCTATTGGTGATCTGTTTGACTTCTGGTCCAAAGTACATCGTGGTACTGGGATTGGGTCTTCCTATCAAATGATCATTCAAGTATTCGTAAACTTTATTGGTATAGTAATTACGTTTCTTCATTATCTGGGCCAAATGGCCATGGTTCCGTTTGTCCTTGATGATTTTGTATAATCGTGATTCATTGTGTTTAGTGAGTGCTGGGTACAGTGGACTTGGGCGCTCTAGTCTCTTTTTAATAAGGTAAGTGACTGAATGTTCTAGATCGTCCGACATGTTGATTGGTTGAGGGGAAGTTAGAAGGAGATGAGGAAGAAGATGGTCAATGAGGGAATGTCGATGAAGTAGACTGACGATAAGACGTGGGGAAAGTGGTCGTGGTTGTGGTGTTGGTTCAATTGGTGATGCTAAATTTAGTGCACTGGTTTAGCGAGCCTGAGATGACATCATTTGATCCAGGAAGAATAAGGAATAAAGTGTAGAACAAACGTTCACCACTCGAAGTAGTAACCGACACGGTTGTCAAAAATTAAGTAAAATATGAAGGAATAGAATTATTAAGAATTGACCTCAACCAATTGGAATTCACCAATAGACTGGAATACAGCTAGACTGTTAGCTAAGTTATGATTCTAGAGTATGTATATGAAATGAAAGATACAAAGAATTGAATAATAATTAAGGGAGTAATGAGAATAATAAAATCTACAATTGGCTTTGAATTACAAATTAATTTGTTTTTACAGTTTTCCTAATATTATACTATCCAATAGATTCAATACTTTACAAGCTCGTTTTATTCGTTTGATCTCTATAGAAGGCTCGGGTATGCTATTTTGTTCTAACAGTATAATCATCACCACTTTGGGTAATATAACGTACCCATGGATAAGATTGATATTGTAATTTAGGTTCATTAATTCTCAAGTATCTTACTTGAATACCACTGGTGGTGAAATAAGGAATAGAGAAATTAACCTTGATTGGCTTCTTAGTAGCTGCCACTGCTTCTTCAGGATCAGTAACAGCAGGAAGTCCTAATTCTGCTCTCATATGATATTGTTTTCCTCCTGGGAAAGTTTTAAGTTTCCATACAATATGAGATTTTTCAGGTATCCATTTAACAGTACCATATTCAGGAGTGAATTTAGGAGTATCAGCATCATCAGGAATTGGAATAATAACTTCAACATTATTGGCAGTAGATTTCTTTTTAATTTGAGCTTTTACTGAACAAAGAATTTCAATACGAGAATGTTTATGAACCTTTGTTTTGCAATGAACCAAAATAAGTGGTTTCATTAAAAATTGAGCTGAAGATAAACGATATGACATAACGGTAAATTCACCATCTGGAGGAATAAAAGTAATGATTCTTTCATTTTCAAATTTAGATAAACGAACACA
Organism: Suhomyces taliae; assembly: GCA_030572155.1. Taxonomy (NCBI): domain Eukaryota; kingdom Fungi; phylum Ascomycota; class Pichiomycetes; order Serinales; family Debaryomycetaceae; genus Suhomyces; species Suhomyces taliae. The sequence continues at coordinate 18,648 of JAJLZJ010000070.1, read as the reverse complement.
TTGATGAAATTTAATATCTTCCATTTCAATACCTTTACTATTAGTAGGAGCAGGAGAAGAAGTAGAACTACCATCATCTTCTTCAGTTGGATTTGATGGAGCGGTGAAAATACCTTTATCATTAAGACCTAATCTAAGATCAGGCATACCACTAAGATGAGATTTAACTTTAATTTCACCTAAAATTTCTGAATTAAGAACTTGACCATTAGCATTAATCAACATATTAATAGATTCAACCACATCCAAAAAGGCTTCATTCTTTTTATAAAAAATACCATCTTTTCTCCATGAAACAGCATTAGTAACTGCTTGAGGTGGTTGAACCAAATGATTAGCAGATTTTCTAACCAATTTATAATAATCTTGAGTAATATATTCTTTTAACATCTTTGTATCTGTAGTTTGAGGAATTCCAAAATCCATCATTTCATCAAGTAATTCATAAATCACTACAAAATTATCCCGAATTGATTCTTCTTCTAAACTTTTGAAATATTGAGTAAGAACTTCAATAAGTTTGGATAAAAAGATAATGATGGCCATGATGTTTTCATTCTTTCTTGTCAAAGCACATATGTATAAGTTATTATGATTGATATAAATATAATTGATTCCTTGATGATTAATGAATGGTTTATAATCACCATCTTCTTGACTGTTTTCCAAATCAAGAAGAAGAAGTGGGAACTTCTCTATTGTATTGGAGGGAACATCGCCCTTGTAATCCCGTGAAAGAAGCGGTTTGCCCTTAATATCAAGGAAATGAATCTGGGAGGCCATTACTGCTAGGGGATGTTGTTCGATTCGATTCGTTATTATATTTAACAACTCAGGCAAATCATTAAATGAACAACACCGCGTGAGCCATCCTTCCAGACAGGAAGTCCAAACACGAAGGTCACATGACTGGTCACGCTTTGGAGAGTGACTTTACATCACGTGCAAAATAATATTCAATTTTCACCAAATCCAATTTCAAAACACAAAAGGTGTTTTACAAAGATTGTCGATTTTTCGTTTCATACACACATATACACACACAAGAGGATGCACCCCGCGTTTCTTTTTTGTACCATGAGCCCCAGTCCCAGCAATGGTGAGCCCTGAAACATTTCTGACAATGTGTGTCTGAATCGGTAACTCTCGAATGGATACAAGCCCAGGGTACAGCCCCTCGTGTATTAGGGCCAAGAGTCCAAGATCAAAAACACGATGCTCCCCCACCAAGACCATTAGACCATAAGAAAAATTACTTGGACAATCACGTTACTAAATAATACTACAACATACCAAGACTTTCACGCTCCAACAAAAATCTATAGATACAGCCTGGTACAGCCTTAGACGAGGATTATCTTGTCTGCTAAGACTTTTTTTTTTTGGGTTTTGCGGCTGATCATAGAATGTCGTTCTAGGCACCGATGCCTCAGAAAACAAAGCGCCTCTAAACTGCAGCCTTTTATGTTTATTTTTGTCGGTAAGGAAATTGCAATCAAACCGAAAAAATCGCAGCCCTATAAAAAATCTCAATCTCCCACTCCACCCCCAATTTTAGAGTTCTACCTTGTGTAAACAATTACCATTTCATCTTTGGACATTTGAGACCATCCAAATTGATCTGTTGATCGTCCTTTCGTTACGTTTGATTTTATATCCCATCAACCACTAGTTATTACGGTTAGTTATACCCGTTACTTTCTTCCTATTACTACTACTACTACTACTACTACTACTACTACTACTACTACTAATAGTATTTTTCATAATGAAGCTTTTTAATGCCGGTGCTCTTGTGGCCTTAGCTACTTCTGTTGTTGCTCTTGATCCTGTGGAAGTTAAGGGCAATGCTCTTTTTGTCAAGGGTTCAAGCGATCGTTTCTATATCCGTGGTGTTGATTATCAACCTGGTGGTTCTTCTAAATTGACTGATCCTTTGGCTGATGTTGATACTTGTAAACGTGATATTAAATATTTTAAAGATTTAGGTATTAATACCGTTAGAGTTTATTCTGTTGATAACACCGGTGATCATGACGAATGTATGAGTGAATTGGCCGATGCTGGTATCTATGTTATCCTTGATGTCAACATTCCAAATGCTTCTATCTCTCGTTCTGATGCTGCATGTTCTTATAATACCATGTATTTGGAACAAGTTTTGGCTACCGTTAAAATGATGGCCAAATATGATAATACCCTTGGTTTCTTTGCTGGTAATGAAGTTATCAACAGTGAAGATACTACTTGGGCTGCTACTTATGTTAAAGCCGTTGTCCGTGATATGAAACAATATATCAAAAATAATGATCTTAGAAAAATCCCAGTTGGTTACTCTGCTGCTGATGTCTCTGAAAATAGACTTGAAACCGCCCAATTCTTCAATTGTGGTGAAGATGACATGGCCAGAGTTGATTGGTTCGGTTTTAATGATTACTCTTGGTGTGGTAGTTCTTCTTTCACTGGTTCTGGTTATGATGAAAAAGTTGAAGCCTACTCCAACTATTCAGTTCCTTTATTCCTTTCTGAATTTGGTTGTAATAAAATCACTCCAAGACCTTTCACCGAAATTGGTGCCATTTATTCTACCAAGATGTCTTCTGTCTTTTCTGGTGGTTTGGTTTATGAATATTCTGAAGAAGGTTCAAAATATGGTTTGGTTAAGATCGATGGCGATGACATTACTACCAACAAAGATTATGATAACTTGAAATCTCAATATGCAAACACCAAGAACCCTTCAGGTGATGGTGAATACCAAGCTGATTTACCACATTCTGAATGTCCAAAGAAGTCTGATAAATGGAATGCTACTAGTGTTCTTCCTCCAACTCCAAAGGGTGCCTACAAATTCATCAATGGTACTGCTGATCCCCAAGGTGGTGGTTTCAAAGCTTCTACTCAATGGGCTTGTGTTGCCAAGGGTAACGATGTTGATGATTCTAAGGGTGGTAAGGGTGATAAATCCGGTTCTTCCTCTTCCACTTCTTCTGGTTCTGATTCCTCCTCTAAGTCATCCTCTTCTTCTTCTTCTACTTCTTCTTCAAGTAAGAAGTCCGATGCAAACAACTTAAAGGCTCAATCCATTAACTGGGTCAACTGTTTAGGTATTGCTGGTGTTATTGCTGGTTTTACTTTAATTTAGTATATTTTTATTTTTAATTGGTACTATGAGGGCATAGTCAATATATTTTACAAAGTTGATAATTTCGAAATAAAGAACGATTAAACGAATATATAAAATTTAAGATTTAATTAATTAAATAATTTGTAGTTGTTAAGCTACTAATATTTACAATAAAGAAAAAAGAGATAATAAAATATAAGTTTCTGTAATTTTTTCATTTAACTATTTAAGCTTTATGTAGACCTGATAGATAAATTTGATCTTGTTGATCAATTTAAGTGCGATTTTAACAGGAATCATCATTTAGAATCCAACTTTAAAGATGTAGTTGAATATTAGCCAATTGAAATTTAAATTTTAAATTGTCATTTTCATTCTAATTTCTTTGTATTCATATTCATGTTCATTTTCATTAAATTCTTCAAGCCTTGGTACCTTGCTTAATATCATACATCATTTCTTCCTTATTAATCAAATGACCAATACTATCAACTTCTTCTAGTAATCTGTCCACGTCGTAACACCAATCGTTCAACAATTCGTTTAAATGGACATCAGTTGTTCTTTCCTTCTTTTCTTCACCATTTTCTAATTTAACTTGAACTTGAATTGGAGCCTTTTCAAATTTAATAATACCTTGTGGTCTGTTAATCTTGGCAAAAATCATACCCCTGTTAACCAATTCACTAACATAAGCTTCAGATTCAGCAGTACTTAATTGTAATAAGTAAGCCAATCTATCTAATCTGATGCATTGATAATACTTATTGACGGTTCTTAAGTTATGTTCCACAATTCTGTTTTGTAAGTTCTTGTAGTTGACTTCCAGTTTGAAGATCTTGGATTTGTTGAAATATTGTTCCTTGTATAAAGATTCAATGTTTGACCAGTGAATCAATTCATTGTTGGTGAAAATTTCTAATAATTCAAAAACTTTCAGTTCAACATTCTTTGCAAAGACTGGGTTTTGCTTGATCTTAAGAATTAAATCAAATTGATGAGGGTCATGTGGTGACAAAATAATGTAGTAGATGATAGAGGTTAAGTATTCCGAATAATCTTGACGAGTACTGGTTAAAGATAATCCAGTAGTAGATTCTGGCTTAGATTCAAAATCTTCAGATTTATTTATCAATGGAATTTCAATTAATAATAAAGTGTTCTTAACAATCGAGACGTAGTCATTTTCATGTTCATTAATTTCAATTAAGAATTTCAAATAAATGGCTTTGTATTCATCAGCTTTATCGAAATTCTTTAAAGATTTAAGTAAAATCTTTCTACTTAAAATCTTGGCTTGATTATAATCACCCTTCTTCAAAGTTAATTTGATTTGTTCTAAGATAAATTCAATCTTATCAGTGAAAGGCATTAAAGAATATGTTTCAACTTGTAAATCAGATAAAATATCCACAGCTTTATCTAAATCTTGATATTGATTCAAGTAAATGTCACTCAATTTCTTGGATACAATGGCTCTTTCAACTTCAACAAAGATCTTCTTATCAGTTATGGTTCTAATAGTATCAATGATCTTAATTTTAGTTTCCAATTCTTTCTTATAATCATCTCTTAAGTTATCTAAATTATCAATAACAGTCTTTATTAATGTTTGAATAGCAGATTTCAATTGACCATGCTTCTTAGATAAAAGAATAAGAAGATCATTTAAGTAATCCCAATCTTCATTCTTAACTAATGTAGTAACAATCTTTTCAACAATTCTCTTCGATGATAAAGCATCTGAAGATTGACGGGTTTGCTTTTCAAGAACTAATAACTTGTCAATAGCAGTCTTATACTCAGAAAGTCCATCGATTATAGGGAACTGTTCATTCAAGGTCTCACTGAAGTCCTTTTCTGCTTTAATTGGGTCTTCTCTAGACATATTGATGGTATATAGTGTAACTAATGATATGATACTCAGAATGGTGGCAACGAATTTACAGGTCAAGGGCAACTGGCATGCGTGCGCACACCACAAATACATAGGTATATGAAAATTACTGTTAGTTGTGGAGTGCGAAACTATGGCCCACCAAAATGGTATTAGCCACTCCAAGCTATTGCAACAGAACCAAAAAAAAAAAAAGAAGCCTGGGCTTGTGGAAATGTGGATACAAACTAGCCAAATCCTTTACTGTGGCTAATTGAAAATGGTTCACTGTTTTTTATGTATTTTATAATAATTGGAGTGGTTACCATAGTTTCTTCGCAGCCATTAACAATTACAAAGTCATTAAGAGGAGTAAATTTGTATCACCCATTACTAAAGTCATAGTTTATTTTTACTCTGATACTATAATTCTTTGGTTTATATCACTGGTTTATGTCTCTAGGTTCTGTTCTGTAGCCCAAGAAATATTTTATATAACCATACCGAATGTTGTATAAAGCTGCTGGAGGTTACCATTTCACTATGGTAAATAGTGTTGGCATCTTTAATCAAAAAGTCAGGGTAAAACACAATAATATTTCACTCCAACTTTATAAACTTCTTATGATAAGACAATGCAACTTTTCGTGGTAAGCTGAACTAATAGCTTACATCCAGACTTAAGAACAGTCTTCTTAGTATATTTCTAATACGATTGGACGGTTTAATATTGTTCTGGCTTTTTCCATACAGTTCAATAAAAAATTTTGTGGTCTTCAATTTTACTAATAATCCACTTTTAATAGTTTATTCTGTCTATTTTCATGATACTAGAGGCTTGAAATCTCTTGTCTACCGCCGGTTGCAAAATATTGGAACCTACACAAACACACACGCAAAGACAAAAAAAGTTTAATAAACAATATATGGTGATCGAAGGTAGATCAGTTAAACCGATTGAAGTTTATCTAATAAAAATTTAACAATATGACCAAAGTCACAAAATGTAGCCAATTCCTATTTCTTCTTTCTTGACCTGAATATATCCCTGAGTTTTTTGTCCACTCTTCTCCTCAATGAAGTAGACAATGTGCTATCATCATCCCAAGTAAAGTTAACCAAATCTAAATACACATTTCTTTTACTATCACAAAGAATATTTTCTTCGATATAAAAGGAATGATCTTGTGCTTCAAAGCAAACTCCACTTGTCTTTTTACTTTGATATACATGGTTCTATTCTTTTCAACCCGTTTCAAGTACTTGTATAAAACGAACATTCCGCGGACTTCAAATGGTGTAGGGTCTTTTGAAAGAATATGAACCTTGGGCCATATTGCACTGAGTATCAAGGCACAATTGAATTATGGGTCTTTTTGAAGGTATGGAAGTGCTCCTAAATATTTATAAGTTTCCTCCATTGCATCTAGTTGCTCGTAATAAGTGTACGACTCTAAGTCATACTGAGTTTCGTCATCATAAATTTTAACGAACAAGTCATCAGCCTCTAAGTCATCATTTTCAATAAAATCCCTAAAATAATCAATGGGCAGTTTACAGTAATGTAGAGATAAATTTTCGGTAAGTCCGGTGTCAATTTCTTGGAAAGTTGGAAATAGTATCTTTTTAACCATAGACTTGTGCTTCAAATACTGGTAGATGTTCCCCATTATAAATTGAGTTTTAAGGAATTGCTTGTTTTCTAAAACCAGCCTCAGTAAAAAATTAAGTAGACCTTCTTGAAGAGTTGGCATTTTTGCCTAAGAAAGAAGTACACCACATTTCATTGGAATCACTCGCTCAAGATTTCTATTAATCGATGTATAAGATTGTTGACTTTTATCAAACATTTCAACATTGAACTCAACCATAATTGTATGAATATTATCACTTAAAATCCCAAATCTAGTTTTTTCAGCAATCATGGTTGCAAAAAATTGTTGTCTTGGAAGGTCAATGTCTTTGCTATTAAGAAAATGATCAACTAAATTACCAATAATAGGCACTTTGACATTTGACTCAATCATTTGCACTATACGATAAACATTGTTATCAGATTTAACCATAAAGTCGAGAAAACAATAGTAATCTTCTCGGTCAATGAATGTTTTATAAATATGATTTTCATTGTAGATTTCATAGAAAATATCCTTATCTTCATAAGGAATTTCATCTTTGAACTTTACAACTTGTTTACACCCACTATCTATAACAAGTTTTATACCTTTTGTGCAAGAAATATATTCACATATTGGGTCAATTGTTTTGAAAAAGTATTCACGATAGTCAGGTCTAAACAGAATTATTTTGCTATTGGTTTCAAGAATATTATTGAATATTTTAAGAAGTATTTCAATTATTCTCTCAGTGCCAGAGATAAAGTAACTAGTGTCTATGCTCTTAAATTTCATTTCCTCATATTTAGGAACTATCTGAAACAAGACTTTAAAAAAATCACCATTTCATTCTTGCGGCTCACCAGGATCCGTTATATGTTGTACTCTCCATGTACTAACTCTCAAAAAGATTCCTCATTTTTTGGAAAAGGAAGTGAAAAGGAAAGCAATAATTTATCCAATAAGTCAAAAATTGTAAGATCATTATGTGCAATGAATAAACAATACCACTCCATGTAACGGGTTGTATCAATATCTGAAATTCCAAAGAAAGATTTACTATTTCTTGAATAAAAATGTAAAAAAGTTTTAAAGTCATAAAAGAGATTTACATCTTTAGAAATAAAATCTTGAAGTTTTTTATCAAAGAATAGAAGTGCTTCATGTATATCATTTGGTAACTCAATAGTATTATATTTGGTTAAATCACGCATTATAGTCCTATGGAGTCTTCCAGTAAATTACCAGCAATGCGTTTTATTGAACAAGGAAAAGAAATGGATTTTTTGACTGATACTAACATGAAATCATCAAGTTAATAAATGATAGAAAATGTGGCAGAGGGTAGTCATTAACTTGTGCACCATTTCAAGAAAATGTACATTATCTAGCATTTTAGTTCACTCAATTTCCTTTATTGTAAATCTAAAAGGAAATTATAGACAACTTTTTACCTTAATATTTTGTTTATACTCTCAAAGCATTGAAGTTTATAGCATTTACAAGCACCCAATTGAACTGCGAAGTAGACAATCTGTAGATATCTTAAATTTCTATATTACTACAAATTTAACATTGGGGAATTGATAGTGTAAAAATATAGTATTTGGTTATTAGCAAAATACTGCACAAGGCAAATGTTCTCATCTCAAAAATACCCACAGATAAATTTCCTTCAAGAAATTGGTTGTATAGTGTAGTGGTTATCACTTTTGGTTTTGATCCAAACAACCCCGGTTCGAATCCGGGTACGACCTAATTCCCAATTTCCACGGTTGTATAGTGTAGTGGTTATCACTTTTGGTTTTGATCCAAACAACCCCGGTTCGAATCCGGGTACGACCTAATTCCCAATTTCCACGGTTGTATAGTGTAGTGGTTATCACTTTTGGTTTTGATCCAAACAACCCCGGTTCGAATCCGGGTACGACCTAATTTTTTTGGGTTTCTGATATAGCAGAAGTATTCTATTCTTCTTGTGCCTCATTTAAATTTACTTGTACACACTTGTAAATACTTTTTTACAATGATAATTGCAAAATTAATTGGTTCCTCGAATACAAAAATTAGGACTTCCCAAATTTTTTTCTTACACTCTAATTATTTTTAAGCTGTAATTGATGTTTTATATAGCTAAGGATTTCAATGACAATTAACTAATAAACACATTAGAAGTGTTTTGTAAAAAGAGAGATATCTTCAAAACATTTGGTGGTTCTCTATAAAGGTCAATACCAGAAGACAAACCCATGATACAGTGATAAACAATGAGTTCACGTGCCGCTATTTTGATTTTCCTAATATGAGTATTTCTTAGTCTACTCTTCTCTCTCTTCTATTTTATCTATATCTTCTCACCTGTAAGCTATTGCTTTCTCTCTTGTTCAAGTCTCATCTCTGCCCCATCACGCATCTCATGGTTTGCAACCACAGTCCTGCACACAGCCCAGATATCATACAACCATCTCAAGTCTATTTACAACCATTACATCAGCAGTAATGAAGCCTGATCCAGATTCAGGAGATAACAGTCAACAGACCCTTGCCGAGGTATCACAGGCAGTCCAGAAGTTCTTAGGAGTTTCAGATGATGACTCAACCATCGCCAAATTCGTGTTCAACTTATATGAAACAATACCTGATTCCAGAGATGATGGACTTACCAAATTCAAGAAGGTGTTAGCAGATAATGGAGGAGAAGACTTTCCCGAGGAGTTCATCAAAGAATGTATCAAGATATTTGCTATATCTACGCCAGGAAATGATCAGGTCAAGAAAGAGCCCGAGGTGAAGATAGAGCCTCTGATCAAACAAGAAATTGATGATATACCAAACCCGAATGGCAATGTTAAAACAATAAACCCCCTGATTAAGCGGGAGGAAAATTATAGAAAAATCAAACAGGAAGATAATAGAAGAGACGATGAATTAGTAGTTGGGAACGTGTATAAGGGGTTTGTCAATAGCATAACATCATATGGAGCATTTATTAGATTAAATAGTCCAAAGTCTCACCAATCAGGATTATGTCATATATCACAAGTATCATTTGATGGAAGCAGAATAAGCCTGGTATCAGATGCATTGAAGTTCAATCAAGAAGTATTTGTTAAAGTCACAAATATTGAAAAGCCTCATAATAAAAGAGGAAGAGATAAGATATCGTTATCAATGAGAGGAATAGATCAAATCACAGGGTTAGATAAATCAGAAGAATTAAATGAAAACGAAGAAAGAAAGAGCCGTGATCTTAAAAGAAACGATTCTCATACTAGAGGTGTCAAAAGAAGATTTACTTCTCCTGAAAGATGGGAAATAAGTCAACTTATAGCTTCCGGTGCAGTTTCAGCAGAAGATTACCCAGAAATCATGGGAAATGAGGACCCAAATGCTGCATTTGAAGATAATTCCGAACATAATGATCAACATGAAGAAGTAGAAGTTGAAATTGAATTAAATAAAGACGAACCAAAGTTCTTAAAGGGTAAAACTCATAATTCTGTTCAATTTGCACCAGTTGAAGTTGTCAAAAATCCTGAAGGATCGTTAATTAGATCAGCAATGAATGGATCTAAGTTTTCGAAACAATTTAAAGAGGACAAAATGAAAGAGAAAAAGGAAAAAGAAAAAGCCGAGAGAGATAACTTCAAGAAGGCTTCTTCTTATGATCCATTGATGCCTACAAAAGAAGATAAGGAAGATTCTCCTAATATTGATACCAAAACCAAAAATGTTATTTCTGAATGGAAAAAATCACAAAAAACAGTAACTTATGGTAAGAGAACAGATTTATCTATTAAAGAACAACGTGAAACACTTCCAGTATTTTCTATGAGATCACAATTGGTAGAAACTATCAAAGATAATCAATTTGTGGTAATTGTTGGTGAGACAGGTTCTGGTAAAACTACTCAAATTGTTCAATATTTGTCAGAAGAAGGATTTAATACAAATTCTAAAGGTGAACATAAAATTATTGGATGTACTCAACCAAGAAGAGTTGCAGCAGTATCTGTTGCCAAAAGAGTTTCTGAAGAAGTTGGATCTCCATTAGGTGAAGAAGTAGGTTATACAATCAGATTTGAAGACAAGACCAGTCCTAGAACTAATATCAAATATATGACCGATGGTATGCTTCAAAGGGAAGCCTTAAATGATCCATTTATGAAGAAATATTCAGTGATCATGTTGGATGAAGCCCACGAAAGAACAATTGCTACAGATGTTTTATTTGCATTATTAAAACAAGCAGCTATAAAAAATCCAGAATTGAAAGTTATTGTTACATCTGCAACTTTAGACTCTCAAAAGTTCTCGAAATTCTTTAATAATTGTCCAGTGATCAATATTCCTGGACGTACATTTCCAGTGGAAATATTGTATACAAAAGAACCAGAATTGGATTATTTACAAGCAGCTTTGGATTCAGTTATTCAAATACATATATCAGAACCTGGTGGTGATATATTGGTATTCTTGACGGGTCAAGAAGAAATTGATACAAGTTGTGAAGCATTATTTGAAAGAATGAAAGTATTGGGTGATTCAGTGCCAGAATTAATTATTCTTCCAGTTTATTCAGCATTGCCATCAGAAATGCAAACTAGAATTTTTGAACCTACTCCACCAGGATCAAGAAAAGTTATTCTTGCTACTAATATTGCAGAAACTTCGATTACAATTGATGGTATTTTCTATGTGATAGATCCAGGGTTTGTTAAAATGAATGCTTATGATGCAAAAATTGGAATGGATTCCTTGATGGTCTCACCAATTTCTCAAGCACAAGCAAAACAAAGAAGTGGTAGAGCTGGTAGAACTGGTCCAGGTAAATGTTATAGATTATACACCGAATCAGCGTTTAATAATGAAATGCTTCCAAATACAATTCCTGAAATTCAAAGACAAAATTTATCCTATACTATATTAATGCTTAAAGCCATGGGAATTAATGATTTGATGAATTTTGATTTTATGGATCCACCACCTGCAAATACTATGTCGACAGCATTACAAGATTTATATACCTTATCAGCACTTGATGATGATGGAAATTTAACCAGCTTAGGACGGAAAATGGCTGATTTTCCAATGCAACCAGCATTGGCTAAAACATTACTTGCATCTGTTGATTATGGATGTGCAGATGAAATTTTAAGTATAGTTGCAATGCTTTCAGTTCAAACAGTTTTTTACAGACCTAAAGAAAAGCAAAATTTAGCAGATCAAAGAAAGGCGAGATTCCATCATCCTAATGGTGATCATTTAACATATTTGAATGTGTATCGAGCATGGGTATTAAATGATTATAGTAAGCAATGGTGTCAAGATAATTATATACAAGAAAGAAGTATGAGAAGAGCCCATGAAGTTAGACGTCAACTTGTTACAATTATGAATAAATATCGGTATAGAATTGAACTGTGTTCATCGCAACTTGATAGAGTTAGAAAAGCATTGGTTACTGGGTTTTTCAAGAATTCAGCCAAAAGAGATCCTCAAGAAGGTTATCGTACAGTTAGTGAGCAAACGCCGGTATTTTTGCACCCGTCACTGTCATTATTTGGAAAAAATCCTGAATATGTTCTTTATCATACGTTGTTATTAACAACCAAAGAATATATGCATTGTGCAACAACAATAGAACCAGGATGGTTAGCGGAATTAGCCCCTGCCTATTTCCGGGTTGCTGATCCGGCACGGAAAAAAGGGGGAAAAATTGCACCTTTACATGGTAAGACTGATTGGAGACTTAGTGCACACCATGAAGTTAAAAGAAGAGCTTTAGAAAATATGTGATAGAGATGGAGGGGTCATCTACCAAATTAAACCATTAAAAAAAAAAAAATAAGTTTATCAGTTGATACTTCTTACTCAACAAAATATTAATTAACCAATTTACCATTGCCATTGGAATTTTTATCTAATGATTTCTAGGTCTTGTTTTTCCCCACAAATCCCCCCTCAAGTAACTTGCTGCAACCTTACATATATATATATACTATAGTGTTCGAAACAACTTCTCCACTATACACTAATAAATAATTTACCCCATTTAAAAAAAACACCACCAACCTTTACTCCACCTACCACAAACAGTTTAAAATTGATAATTATCAATTATTCGTATATGGAGATCAAAGAGTGGGGGGGGCGGGCGTTAAACTGTAGATCTGAAATATATTGTTTCACGACCTCGATACTCTTTACAAAAGCGAAACTTACGCGTAAAAACCGGGGTTACCGAAGTTGCCGAAGTTTTTTGAGGTTACACTGTAAATCCACCTGTCACCCACAAACCTTCAAACTTTAATCTGAAGCCCTTCAAAATCACTTTTTTTTTTTTGTTATGGTTTGCTTATGACAATGTCGTCATGCTTCTGAATAGTCTCCGATGATCCGCTACTGGTAAAGGTGGGGAAAGATTAAGAAAAAAGTGAATGTGATCGCATTTACACCAAAAAAAAAAAATAGAATTATTCAATCATTACATAACCAGAGGCTGCAGGACTAAATTTGTGATTGGAAAGAGAGACATAGTTAGAGACACAGAAACAGCAAAAACTATTTAGACTAATCTTTATAGTATAGTTCCGCGGTTAATAATTATCACCAATTTAATTAGCACTTCCTTCTTTCCAAAAACCATCCACATTACTTTAACCCTATCTACTATGAGAAGTGCTAGATATACTAAAGAAGCCATTCATGATCGGCTCAGTTTATACAGTTCTAGTTCGGATGTTCCAATAGCCGGATTAAAACCACTCCGGCGTCTTTTCCCCGACCATGAACCAATTGCTTCAACAAATGGTACCAGTAATGATAGTATACTTGATTGTTGTCCATTAAGTACTGATGGTAAAGGTAATATCATTGATGATATGGGTAGAAAGATCACCTTAAAAGGTATTAATGTTGATGGAGCCATGAAACTTCCAACCAGTCCCGATTTACCTAGTTATAAAGGAGATTCCAGTAGTTTTGATGATATTTTTTTTGACGGTGATAAAGTATCATTTGTCGGACGTCCATTTCCTTTAGAAGAAGCCCATCAACATTTCATGAGAATTAAATCTTGGGGTTATAATACCATTCGTTATTTACTTACTTGGGAGGCAATTGAACATGAAGGTCCAGGAAAATATGATGATGATTTTCTTGATTATACCATTAAAATGTTAAATATTATTCATGAAGTTGGAGGTCTTTATATCTTCTTAGAATTCCATCAAGATGTTTGGTCAAGATTTTGTGGAGGTAGTGGTTCTCCAATGTGGACTTTATATGCTGCTGGACTTCAACCAAAAAGATTTGCCGTTACAGAAGCTGCAATTATTCATAATGATTCAAAATTTCATAGAGAAGAAGAAGCTGAAACTTATCATAAAATGATTTGGGCTTCCAATTATAAAAGATTAGCCACCATGGTTATGTATACTATATTCTTTGGTGGTAGAACTTATTTTCCAAGTTTAACATTAAATGGTAAAAATATTCAAGATTATCTTCAAGATCATTATTTTGGAGCTATTGAAACTGTTTGGAAAGCAGTTAATGAAAGATTACCAAAAATGATTCAAGATGGTACTATTATAGGATTTGAACTGATGAATGAACCAAATAAAGGTTTAATTGGTCATGAAGATTTAAGTTATATTCCTGGTAATCAACAACTTAGAGTCGGTACAACTCCAACTGTTTATCAGGCAATGAGATTAGGTATGGGATTTCCTTGTGAAGTTGATGAATATAGAATCTCAGTTACTGGACCTCAAAAATTTGCAACTAGAGTTATTGATCCAAAAGGTCAAAGAGCATGGCTTTGTAAAGAAGAAGCTTTGGAAATAGATAAAAAATACGGTTGGAATAGAGGTCCAAAATGGAGAATTGGTGAATGTATATTTTCTCGTGAAGGTATTTGGGGTTGGGATAAAAGTATTGATTTTGAAAGTTTCCCTAACTTATCACAAGAAAAGAGAATTGATATTAGTGTTGGAAGATGTGAATTAAGATTTCCTAATTTTTTCAATCAAGTATCTCCAAAACATACTTATTGTATTTTTGATGGTATGATGCCATCAACCATTGATTCAGAACATTTTGTTAATAATAATTTCATGGAATATTATATTAGATTTAAAAAAGTTATTAGAAGCATTTCACCTCAATGTTTTGTTTTAATTCAACCACCAGTTTTAGAAGTTCCTCCAAGATTAATTACTGATACTACTGGAATTATTGATAAAAAAACCATTTATTGTCCTCATTATTATGATGGTATGTCATTAATGTTTAAAACTTGGAATACTAAATATAATGTTGATACTTTAGGTATAATGAGAGGACGTTATATTAATCCAGTTTTAGGTATAGTATTTGGTGAAAGAGCCATTAGAAATTGTATTAAAAAACAATTCATTGAAATGAAAAAAGAATGTGCCCAATTTTTAGGTCCAATTCCAGTTTTAATGTCAGAAACTGGTATGCCATTTGATATGGATAATAAAAGAGCTTATGAAAATGGTAAATACCAGTCTCAAACAAGTGCATTGGATGCTATTTGCAATGCCTTAGAAGGTCTGAATATGTCTCATACTTATTGGTGTTATACTAGTATAAATTGTCATAATTGGGGTGATAGATGGAATAATGAAGATTTTTCATTCTGGTCTCCTGATGATAGAAATCTTAATTTTGATGATGATAATAGAAGTACTACCTCATTATCTAGAAAAGGTAGTTTCATGAAAACTTTAAGATCAAGAAGTAGTAGTGATTCTGCCAATAGAATTAAGGCCAGAATACATCGTCATAAATTAAAGCATCAACATAAACATAAACATGATACTCCACATTCACCATTACAAGCACAAGCACAAGCACAAGATGAGGCCACTGCAGGCTCTCCAGTAATTGCTCCAGATTCTGAAAAGGAAACGGAATCAGATGTTGATACCCTGTCAATTAATGATTCTTCCTTGATCAGTACTACCAGTAGTAATGTTCAATACAGACATAGCAGAAGATGTTATCCTTCACCAGATGGTGTTAGAGCACCAAATGCAGTTATCAGACCTTATGTAATGGCAACTAAAGGAGAAATCAAGGCGGTGGAATTTGACATAAAGGTAAGCAGATTTGGACTTTCTTTGGCTGTTGATAAAACAGATCCAACTTTAAGTGAAACTCCAACCATTATCTTTGTTCCAAAATGGCATTTCCCATATTTAAATTATGGTGATATATATTTAACTTCAGGTTACGTTAAGTATAATGATACTTTCGAATACTTGGAATGGTATCATGTTCCAAGAAAGGGTGAGATTAGTGATCAACAACTGGTGGGTGAAGAATGTGGAGATCGTAAAGATACTATTATTATTAAGAATAATAGTGGATTATTTGACGATTCAAAGTCCAAAGAGCAAGGTTTGCTTCCATACATGGGAGACCAACTCAAGTGTCCAACCACATAAATAACAGAATCAAAGTTAAAACTACATTAAATTAATTCACACCAACAGATTCAAGTCTTGTTAACTGAGACTTCTACACTATTCTCATACGGTACATGGTACATTACTTTGTTTATGCTGTCATAGATATTGTTTGATTGTTAGTTACGTTCGCATAATACATATAATACTTTCATTATGTTACATTTATACATTAAAAAATAAACTTATTGTAGTCTACTGTATACCCAATATTGAAACCAGATCCCTCTTCCTCTTTTAATTAAATTCACTAAGTGAATTTATTTGTTGTATGGATTTTCTTTTCTTTTTTTTTTATATCAATTAGTTAATTTTCGAAATTTAAAAATCCAAACTCTCTTCTCTTGGTCTCTTTGATACTCCCTTTAATTCTTCACCGATTAATTCATTGACATATTTGGCAAAATAATCAACATAAGGTTTCAAACTGGTCTTTTCGTAGTCTAATAATTTTTTATCTTCTTCACCATTGGATTGAGAATTTTGTTCCCATTGATCTAATTCTTTTTGTAACAATCTTAAGTTTGGTGCAGTCATTGGATTAAATCCATAATCATCATCATCAGAATTACCTGAGATATTCTTGGTAGGATCAAATGGTACACAAACATTACCAGTACCTGGATGAATACAGAATGGAGATTTCAATAAATGGATCACTTGTCTAGAGACTTCAATATCCAATCTTGGATACATGTAATAAATAATAATATCTTTTCTTGCTTCAAGTAATTGATTTGCTTGAGCAGAAGTTTTTAAAACTGATTTGGCAACAACATTAATATCTTCCCATTTATCTCTTGAATTAGAAATTGACTTGGAATTTTTCCATTTGGTTTTCAATTCAGTTTGTAATTTTATATCAGGAAGAAATGCTAATAATTCATCGATTTGGGTCCAGCTTTTAGCATCTGATGGAGTATCAGGAGCAGTAAACCATGGATCTTGTTCATCCAAAATAATTTCGGTAAATTCTTCACTCAAAATCTTTAAGGATCTTTCTATATGTGGATGTAATGGTCTTTTTAACAGTAATTGTTTCTTTTGTTTGGATTTAGAAGCCAAAACGTCCATATAATCAATAATGGATTTTCTGGTGACTTCATTCATTTGACGAGCTCTTGAATCACTGATCCAACAATGGGCACCTCTTCTACCAGAGAAAACCCAAACCATATGTTTAAAACCAAAATCTTCTTTTAATGCAGAATCTATCACTTTGGAACCAACTCTAATAAATTTCCAACATTTGGTACATATACTGGTTCCTTGACAGCAAGTTCTAATATCATCATAATCTGTTAAATCAATATCAAAAACCAATTCTTTGGATTCTGGTTTCATGGCAGTCTTTGGAAGGTTCTTTCTTTCTCTTGGATTAACGGTATAAACAGCACCAATTTCGAAACGAGTAGGATTGGCATTGATCACAGAATCTTTAAATTCTTCTTGACTTCCATAGGAATTGTATCTTTGATAAGCACCAGTACGAAATTCAAAGGCGAATTCTCTCATGGTGAAATCTTTGGTTACTCTTGGTGAATGACTTAACCATCTAAAAACCTGTTTAAATGGGAGTAATCTTCTGTAAAAAAAGAGCATATCTTCTGATGAGGGTTTGGAGGATCCGGTATGGACCGATTCATCTGCCGAGAACGGCTTCATGGTGCTTTGATCTTCTGTTGGCATTATAAACTAAGTGATGGGTGTAAAAGACGCGTCGCGTATATGGAGATAAACTAGACAGTGATGTTTGAAAAGTGCACTACCAAATGATAGTACTAAGTGGGAGTGAATAGGTAAATATATGGAGCTGTTTGGGGTTGGAGGCCAGTAATCCAAGGCTGGTCCTGGCTATGTGACCAGTTGATATCTGAATGGAAGTTCGTGTCTCAATGTGGTGATACTTTGAGACATGTAAGTTCGTTTCTATGGTGGATCTAATTAGAGTATAGGTTCATACTGGCTGCGAAAAGTACTGAAAAGCATTGAAAAAGTGAGCAACCAGTTGTTCATGTAAACGAGTAGAAGGTCACAATATCAGTAATAAAGATACAATACTGCTAAGTTATATTTCTGAGAGTATTTCAGTTTTTGTAGTTCTTGTTCGTGCTTTTTGCCATTAAAATTGGCTTGCACAGACACAAGTTTAGGCCCATCTTTCATTCAATTAAATGATTGCCCAATTAGCCAAAAACAAGTAAGTAACAAAAAAACACATAATTAACCAAAGCATATGATTCTTCTTTGCAACCTGTCTTAGAACTTTGAAAAATCTAGACGCTTTGGGGTTGTACTTTGTCTATTTTCTTCTTTTTGTCATTCTCTGTGTAGAAGAAATAAGAACTATCACACCAACAAGACTCCATCAACACCACATATACCCATTTAACATCAGTAAGGGCAAAAAAGTTGGATTTCGTTGATATTCAACCAAATCAATTAGATTAATATCTGATAGTAGAAGATTCAAAAAAATCAGGTCGTACCCGGATTCGAACCGGGGTTGTTTGGATCAAAACCAAAAGT
>JAJLZJ010000069.1:0-54504 GCA_030572155.1 Suhomyces taliae | reverse complement strand
GACTCTTATTCTGAGGTATCAAAAGGTTGCGGGTTCGACCCCCGCATCGGGCTTTCTTTTTATTTTTTGCTTTTATCCATAAATCACTAGTGATAGGATCTTTGGTGTATTGTATAACTATCTTAATCATTAGCTGAGTTCATGAGCCAAGTTAAGATGCAATTTCTCATTTTTTTGTGGATATACCAATAGCCTTAAGTAACTTTCAGTAATTCTATATACTTTAATATGCTTTTACATACGAATTATTCTTCACCAAGACTTTTGATATCATCAGGATTTGTTTACTAAATCTACATTAGTTCAGATAAATTATATTATCAGGATATTCCTGTTCTTTTATTATTAGGCCCGACTATTATATTACCTATACATATTACCTGGGTATCGTAATCATTACTACTATAATCAGACTGGAACACTATTCACAGACATTGATTATTTCGTTCGTTCTTTTCTGGTTTTGCTGGTGGAATTATTTACCACTCTAAATTATCCGCCCATTTGACTTCTTTCTTGGACTTCTTTGTTTCCTTTTCTACTTTTTCTTCCACTCCAGCTTTATAATTTTCCAATTCCTTTGGACTATAAAAACCAATTCTATGCTCATCATTAAGTACAAGACCTTCTTTGATTTCTTTATTCTCTTCTTTGAAATACTTGCTTTCAAAAACTTTAATTATGGCCATTTTTTGGTTCTTTGATTTATCATCATTAGTAGGAATTTGTACTATTTCATTAGCATCTTCTGGTAATGGGAAATCTTCACAATTGGATGCATTCAATTCGGTACCAAACTTGGTGGCATCATTCACCAGTCCTGTCAGTGAATCAACCATGTAAATACTCAATTTTGGCTCGTTATATTTAATAGATGGCCTTAATGTAAATCTACTTCTATGCTGAGGTACACATTTCTTTGGAGAAACTGCATCCCTTTGTACTGAAAATTCTTTTCTTTCGATATTGGTGATATTAGCCAATGGTTTGAGGATTGGAATTGAAGTTTTTCTTCTTGGTGATTTAAAAAATACCTTATTTGACTTTCTAATAGAATTGTTTTTTGGCTTTAATGGATCTGGATATTTCTTCTTTAAAGGATCTGGATGAATATTTTCTTTATTTTCATTGGAACTTCCTTCAAGATAACTGTTCAACAGTAAATCCAAATCATCTGATTCTTTATTAAAACGTCCTTGGTAGAATCTAGTTCTCAATTGATCATCAAGTTCAAAATCTTCATCTAACCTTTCCATCATTCCCTCTATATCCTTGTTTCCTTTTATCCCCATCATCATCTTTTCAATTTTATTGTTATTGAGTCTTTTTCCACTGAACCATCCTTCTTCACTTCCAAAGATATCAAAATGGCTCTTTCTCGGCGATTGTGCTCGCCTCATATTATGTGTTACTTGAAAGAGCTCATTAGATGATGATGCTGATGACAGGAAAAGTTCATTAGTTATAGGATTGGTGGCTGTTGGTGCTAGTATAAGATTGGAATCAAGTGAAAGTTGTCCATTGAGTGAAGATGCAAATTGTGTTTGTTTTTTGACAGGGTCAGTATTATTTATAAAGTCGATACTCATAGGATGTTGTTGATGGTCGTCTATTATTTCATCCCAGTCGAGATTCAAGTCTTCGTCTGAAAGGGAAGGTTGGGGTATTTCCATGATGAACTGTAGTTAAATATGGTATGTATGGATATATGTATGTATATATCGGTATTAACAATTAAATTTATACTTTTGTAGGTTGCTTTAGGCAAGGGTCCCCTGATTTCATTAATAACCCAAATATAATAATTGTATCTTAGTAAGCTCTAAATCAGAATCTTTATTGGTGACCACTGTAGGAGCAAACTTTGTATGGATGTTTTATTGTTTTAATGCGTAGATACTTTGATCGATGCTTATGATGATTGTGATACTTTGTGATGGGCAGACTCAATCCTTAAAAACAAGTCTATGAAGCCAATGCACGAGGGTATTCTTCTTTTAGTAATTGACCGTAGTGGATGGGGCCGGTCTGGAGTTGGTTACTGGTCACGTCAGAGGTGACTGTGGTTGGTGCGATGAGGTTTGTTAGTGGGACGGTGGGGGATTGATGAAGCTTTATCTGTTGTTGTTTATGTCGTGTTGATGTTTACAAAGATCCGCATTGGGAAGTAATGTCGCGCGACATCACCTTTTACTAGACATACAAACAGAACCCTTCAGCCGTTAGGACACTGAAGGTGGGGCGAAAAAGATCTGGTGATTAATATTGGTCTTGGTGCCGCCTTGTTGGGAGGATAAGAGCCCAGCAATCTTGTAACGTTCTATTATTGATGTCATTTTTGGTCCTTTTTGTAGTCTGATGTCAACAGCATTCCGTTATTTACTTTCTTCTGAATGTGTTAGTGCTTACCTGATCGGGTACATTGGTGTAGAGACAATAGTATCTAAGGGGAATGTGACAGAACAAGGCGGACCTTCGGAAACTAGCCCTTGATCCGTAAACATCTGTCTTGTGGTGATAAGATATGGCCATGTATGTACCAGTGTCATGTGATCGCGCACGTGACCATTTGCAATATACCATAACTAATTGCTTTAACCTTGAGGACCAACTTTACAACCCCGTGTGCCATGAATTTGGAAGAGTTACTTTATCGGAGATTGGTCCAATCTCCCGGGTTCAATAACTGGGTCCGCAAGATCCATGCCCGGATCAATCGTATTCCCTACGAGACGCCACAGACACAAGTCCACAACTCAGAGTATGTTCCCACCGTGTTCCACAAGGTGAACGCTTACAGAATTATATGGATAGACGAGTTCAAAAGATCCATAGGGTTTGGAAGAAGAGAATGAGAAAGTATGAAGTTGGTGATGTGTTGCAAAGAAAAGAGGGGTGCCCATACTAAGCGCAGGGTCTAAAGGGACTAGTGATGACTGGTCATCAAGGAGACCGAGATGGCAAAAAATTCCATGAAAAAATCATAGAAGATCTTTTGTTGATACTGCCGGGGATAAAAAGATGGAAGGCCGAATGTCTGAACCATCCAAGTTCAATAGTGGTCTGAGGTAACACTCTGGGGCTAGGTGACCTTCAAAAATCATAAGGATCATTGATCATTTACTTAATGGCTGATTTGTCGTGATAAAGGCTGTTTAAGAGTAAAATTGTGGTCCAAGATAGTTATAGGAGATACCAGAAGCATCATTTTCCAGGTTATTCGACTAATGAGGCTTCTTAGAGCCTAATCTATAATATTTAATATGGTATATTCCATGCCAACTGAATGAAGTATAGTTCCTTCTCACTGTTCAGAATCAGATCTACTAATACGAGTCTAAAAAATTCCATAGTTTGACTACGCTGGTAATTTAGGCTGAAATATGGAAATAAATAGTCCATATTACTAGTGGACTATTTCATAAACTACAATAAGTATTGCATAAGGGATTTGGATTCATATCTTCTTCCCCTTTACTCCTTGGATACATAGTAATAAATATATATTAACGAAGGTGCACCAAGACCAGCCGATCTGGTGTGTAAAATATACAATAGACACAATGGATCTTGGATTGATAGAGTATTAAGTGATCATTCAGAGCTCGTCGTAAGAATAGAAAGTGATCGACATTGTGAATCAAATAATTCGTTGATAGAATTAGACCATTGAATTGAATGGTGTAGATATTGCAACTACTATTGCATGAATACGGAAAGACGCCCGCGGTATGGATCTTGGGATATTGTTCTCTTATACCGATGTAATATGAATTAAAATGGCTTTCTAGAGCCTTCAAGCGTAGGACTATTGCTCCTTCTAGGATACTGAGTGGTGAGACCAGCTCCCGTGGTTACTATGGGAATGTGCAGAGGTCCAGGGGACAATTGGCCCTAATAAATAAATGATTGGCACTTCTATGAGGGTTCTGTAAAGTGCTTAAGGTCGTCTGGTTAAGAACGGGTCGTTTCAACCTATTTCTGTATTGTTTTGGTTCATCATGAGGTCAAACGAACCAAATAAAACTATTTTATGGAACCAAAATGGGCAAAAATACCATCTCTAGAGCCAAAAAGCTTACAGAACTTGGTCCTGTAGCCATGGCGCTTGTTGGATAGGTTGTTATAATCGTCTGAACTGGTCAATTAGCGATTTTAGGGGACCTGTCCGCTTTTATGTGGGGTTAATGGTGTCTGTATAGCGGTTGAGGCATCCACAGCCTCGTGAACAACATTATCTCCACTCCAGCAACTCGCTGGTCAACTCCTCCAACTCCTCTCTCTCTAATCCCTTCGCACTTCTTTCGTATCTCAGTTCGTAAACACTTCGGTAAACAGCAGTAACAAACGCATCCACTTCATTCCACTTGACGTCCTCGTCTATTCTAAACTCGAACTTGTCGCCCTCGTCACCATTCAAGTCCAACCACGTAATTGCTCTCACGCCATTGGGCTTTTCCTGGTACTTTATCTCTAAGTCTTGAATTAACGGGAATGTCCATTCATCTTTAGACGGTATATCATTGATTGAACGTGGCGTATCGTGGTCGTCAAAATCATCGTCTTCATCAGAATCATCGCCTGTAGATCCATCGGCATCCACTTCTCCTTCTTGAAACACTCTGGCTATACAAAGTTGATAATAGTAGGGATTGGTTGTTTGACGAATGGAAGCAAAGGCATCATTATAAAGACACTCCAATTCTCCTTTCGGCAGAAGTGGCAGTCGTGCGAGGAAGAGCTTACCAGATGGAATCAGGGCGATTTCATCGGTAGCCAGAACTCCAATAAGCTTTTTGATGAAGTTCATGTCACAGCGGGTGATAGCTGGTGATGGAAAAGATAGTGAGAACTGGTGGTACTGGCCGCACCACGACCCATAACCGCACCACCATCAAATATCAAATTAGTGCCAGGTCTCAGTAGCAGGGTGAAAATTTAGGGAGTGCGACCAAGTACCATTAGACCTAATAGAGGCAAAAAAATGCTAAAAACAAAGAGACATTACGGGTAAGTATTCTACAGATGGTTATCAATTTGGCTATTAAACTAGTATTCAATGCTTCTTACGGTTTATAAGTTAATTATCTCTTTTATGGACTTTCTTGCGGGCTCCTTATGGACTGTTGAATCAGTACCTACATTTTATTGTGGTGGCTCACTACATAAGCCGCACCGTACTACGCCCCTGAACTCTTAAGGCCGAACAGATAGAGCTCTATAACCCACTTGATCTAGGAGATAGCATGTACTGTTTGAAAGTCTGATACGCTGAGTTTGTACTTCTTGAAATTGGCGCCAATTAAATGCTACGCTACCACTCACTAATATTCGAAGCTTCAGAATTAACCTAAAGAGTAATTCTTAATCTCTAATATGGCTGTAATACTCGTCAATTTGAGTACGTAAGTTTATCTGGCTACCTATTTACTGTCAATTTTCGTAAGCACTTCCACTCCGGTTTAGAGTCACAACTTATCTTTAAAGTTTACTCCTTAACATAATAATACCTTTGCAATTGACCAACCAGAGACAACCAGAAACAATAATATTGTTCTTCCAAGTTCTTTATCTTATCACATTGATGATTTCCCGGAGTTATTCACCCCGGAGTTATTATTCAGTCTTATTGGCCTTATCATTACCAATTATCCTTAATTGCTTGCAGTATAATGTGAATTGATCTTATCTCATGCAGCACCATTTGTCAATTCTACTCGGTTCCATCCAATTCTTCGATAACTTGTTTTAGAACCTTTCAGAACACCCTTGTTACACGCTCCGGGGTCGCTATGATGGTCAGTCGCAACCCTTACTTGTTTATTGGCGAGTTTCCTATGTTCGTAATTTTTGTCTGATCGTATATTGCTTTCTGACAATTTCGCAACCAAATACGTAAATAAGCATTTTTATTATGATAATGATAATTAGGATCAATAGGGACGGCACTGTTTCGTCATACGACCCTTTGAAATTGTTGCCTATTGAAGGTATCAATTATTCTAGAAGTTTCGTGAAGCAAGATTAATTGCAGTTATGAGGTGTAAGCGAGATCAAGGCTACAAACAATCCAGACGTGAGGTCACAAAAGGTACTAGTGTAAATCAGCAACTCCAACGGTGCTGATGTCATGATCGGACACAGCAAGCACAAGAAGGAGCACCTTTTACGTGAGGTCAGCACGAGTACATTTACGATCAGTGTCGGAATGACGTAAGGTAATGTTGATCTACTATAGTGGTGGGGCTGAAGTGAAGGTTGCGAAAGTGTCAAAGGCTGTGTTCTATTTTTGGGAAACCACCAGAGATGTTAACAACAGAAAAAGAATTGAAGTGAATATCTCACATTTTTGCTTGTGACCGGTGTCTACCTACCAGGTTGTCTGTTGGTGTATATAATCGGTTAGGGCTTATTGGTTGACCAGATTGCAGACATCCGCGCTGAAGGTTATTACATTATTGAGATATAGTAATTCCAAAAACATGAACCGCTAATTGATCTCACCTGTATCGAAGGGACAACATCAATTTTGCATATAACCAGAGCATTGGAATGTCCAAAGATCTATGGAATGGTTTACGAGTGTCTAATTTCTGTTAGGCATCACATAATACTGCATATTGTTAGATTCACAGGCTAAGAATTGCAAATAGATAAGGAATTTACAACCATTACCCTTATATAGGGAATATCGTCGGGACTGCTCGTCCATATCAACACTACGGCCAATTGTTCCATCTTTCAAACATCTATCATTACTAACTCACTCTTATAACTCGCCTATAACAAATATAACAAAAGCGGAAATTGTGCTTATTTAGGAATCCCTGCGCATCTCCCCACGTCAAACCAATGGAAGCGCACATTAGAGTCATCGCGGAAATATTGCGATAAGACTTACTCTCCTTTTTACTAATTACACCATGTCTTCCAACACAGAACGTCCTAAAAAGCCGGACGATCCTCAATCCGAACCTTCTAACATCCACCCTGTTGTCTCTGTTGGTTCCCTTGACTCTGAAACTTCCCACAATCACCCAGGGCATCTTGCTTTTCACCAGCAGGTGCATCATCATCACAATGACCAGGATCTGTCAGTATCACTTGCTTCTTCTGACAACGAGAAACAGCAACATCCGGAGCATGGCCAGCCGGTAGGACTTCATTCTGATACTCCCACCAATCAGTCATTGAGACATTTATCGTTTTCAACGTTTGGAAATTCCAGCCGTTCGCTCAGAACTTCTATTGACTCCGGCAGGTTAAGCCGTATGCCAACTTCTTATAGTGTGCGAGACATTTACGGGGACATGAAAGATGAAGACATTAGTCTTCGCCGAACTGTTTCTAGAGTAACTATACTTACTACACTCTCCCAAAGGGTTCAAGACGAACTTGATCGTCAGGAAGCCGCCCCTTCACGTTATTTTCGTCGTTCTAGCTTGACTACTTCCTATGGCCCTGAGCCCGAATCATTTTCGCAGCCAGGTGAAGCCATTGAAGAGGACCTTTATGAATCGATGCCTGATATATCTGTTCCTGCTAAGGACTATGGATATGAGTTTGCTGATGAAGATCCTGAACTTGTAACTTGGGACGGTCCTGATGATCCCGAGTTCCCTAGAAACTGGCCTATGAGGACGAAGGTATACGAAACGATCTTGGTCTCAATTTATACTTTAATCTCTCCTATGTCTTCATCTATGCCTTCTCCAGCCATGGATCAGATCGCTGCTGACTTGAACATGAATAAAACCGTTGCTACTCTTAGTATTTCTATTATGGTTCTTTCTTGGGCATTAGGACCTTTGTTAATTGCTCCTATTTCCGAAAGTGACTATGTAGGAAGAAGACCCGTACTTACTGCATCTATTTGGATCATTTTCGTTTTTAATTTGGGCTGTGCCTTTGTCAAGACTCCAGCTCAACTCTGTGTTCTTCGTTTCCTTGGTGGTTTAGGTGGGTGTGCTCCTATGAATGTGGGAGCAGGAACTTTGGCTGATATTTGGAGTGATAACCAACGTCAAGTTGCAATGGCAGCATACTCAATTTCACCCTCTCTTGGTCCAGTTCTAGCACCCGTAATCTCCAGTTTCATTGTGCAGAAGAAATCATGGCACTGGGTTTTCTACGTATTGGCTATATTCAATGGTTTCGTTGCTGTAATTGGAACGATCTTTTTCAAAGAATCATACTCTCCAAAGCTTCTTAAACAGAAGGCCAAAGCTCTTAGAAGGGAAACCAAAAATGAACATCTTCATACTATTTTTGAAGTGGCAGATGGGGAAACAACTTGGGGTAAAATCTCAGTTCAAATGGGACGTCCAGTCAAGCTTCTCTTTACACATCCTATGGTTCTCGGATTGGGTTTGTTCATGGCTTTCGTTTATGGTTTTATGTATCTTATGATTGTGACATTCCCATCCGTTTTCAGGGGATCTTATGGCTTTGGAGTAGGTATTTCTGGACTCATGTACCTTCCTATGGGTATTGGATTTCTAATTGGTACAGCATTCTGGACCTTCGTCATTCAGAAGATCTATTTTCGCTTGAAAGCCAAAAACGGTGGGGTAGCAAAACCAGAATATAGACTTCCATGTTTATGCTTTTCTGGTATAGGAATTCCAGTAGGATTAATCTGGTATGGCTGGTCGGCTCAGAAACAACTTCATTGGATTATGCCTTCTATAGGGCTGGCTATTTTTGCATTTTCATTTATTGCTGTTTTCCAAACCATCCAAAACTATCTTATTGATATGAATAATCGTTTTGCTGCTAGTTCGATTGCTGCTGCTGCAGTATTTAGACTGTTTTTTGGATTTGCATTCCCATTATTCTCCACACTGATGTATCAAAGATTACATTACGGCTGGGGTAATACCATGTGTGCCTTTATAGGTTTGGCATTGGGATTACCATTTCCTTTGTTCTGTTTGAAATACGGAGAAAGATTAAGAAACTGGGCTAACGTGAGAATGAATAGAGAACAAGCCAAGAGAGATTTAAGAAATTTGGAGAGACTACAAAAGATGGAGGATGAAAAGAGGAATAATGAATTGTAAGAGATATGACAATGATAGAATATGAAAATGAATGAATGAATACGAAAAAAAAATTGAATAACAACACTATTTTCACATACAGTTGACAACAAAATTTCAACATAGTTACTATGTGGGGATACCACAATAATTACATGATTTATAGAAACAGACAATAAAGAAAATAACATAAAATTGCGGAGAGTGTAGGATTACTATAGGATAGTGTGAACTAGTAATCAAAGAACTAAGGGGAAACCCCGGGGTATCCAAGAAATTTTCGGAATATACGAGGACATCGATTATATTGTCACTTATTACAATAGCTGTGGGTGCAAAAAAGTGAATGTTTTGGTGGGATGACATGGAGGCGTACAGCACCTCACGCGAACAAATTTTTACACTCAAGGCTTATCTTTGGGGGTGAAAAAATGGGCTAATTAATAAATTAATGGGTACGAGGTGGCATCTTCATCGAAGGTGTGAGAAGTGATAGGGCTTAATAATATTCTAAGCCCTGCGGTAATTAGTATCAATTTTTTTTAAGGTTTATAAAGGAGAACACCTTAGCTTTAACGTATTCTATGTATCGTATGATGACAGATAATAATTTTTATTATAGTCAAAAATTAGTGAAACTTCATGCAGACGCCTCTAGATAAACAAAGACCCACACTTTACAACCAAACGAGTTAGAGGCAGATACTTTGAGCACTCAATGATAATTTTAGGTTTATTATATCGAATTTAATATGAATGAAAAATTAAAGAACAAAAAAAATGCTCAGACAAAACTCACCGGTTTCAACAGAATTACACCGTTGACGCCGAAAAATTAGGTCCAACGTCCCCCAAGCTTTCGTAGAACTTCTTTGCTTATTGTCGGGAAGATTACCGGGGAATAATTAGATCAGGTACAACGGATATGCAAATATGCAAATATGCAATAACCAACCCCCAGCCAAATAGGTCTGTTTCAAACACGGAGAGATGATTGGCGTGGTGGTTTCAACGGTTGGATTTTTCCGGAAATCATAACCATTACTAAACCGCTTGAAACTTGAGATGTACCTGGTAATTTCACCATAATTCTCGGTGTAAAAGTAGTCGCTGATCTAACAAGGTAAGCGTACCGTTGTAGGAGTATGAACCCTGGGAATAACGCGTGATATTGGCAGGTAGTGGGGGTGATAGTGGGGAACCTACTGTTCTCCCTTCGGAATTAGTACTTAAACCAGAAACCCGGCAGTCACGTGTACAAGGTCATCTATATAGGAGTTTTACTTGTGTATGTCTCCACTTGTCATCTATTCTTAACCCAGCAAACGTCATCCACTTAGTTAAACATAGTTAAAGATTTGTTGGATAGGGGAGATGACGAATGTGGAGGTGAC
The DNA here is from genome assembly GCA_030572155.1 of Suhomyces taliae. Lineage (NCBI taxonomy): Eukaryota > Fungi > Ascomycota > Pichiomycetes > Serinales > Debaryomycetaceae > Suhomyces > Suhomyces taliae. The sequence continues at coordinate 44,069 of JAJLZJ010000069.1, read as the reverse complement.
GAGTATCGAATTGGGTAACTATTGTGGGGGAGCCGCCTTCACCCCATATTCTATATTCCCCCGGTCACCCCAGACTTCGCGCGGAAAGATTCACGGAGGATTCAGTGTTCAGTGACAATACGCCACGAACAAGACACAAGCCCAAGCCTAAATAGTTATCCGGACCCGCCTTAGGAGGTGGGGAAGTGGTTACTCCGAGTATTCAGGTACTTAGCGCAACTAAATCGGAAACATGTGGCAACTAGTTACTATGTAAGATGTGGATTAAATTAGGTAGAATCCCGAAAATCGTGGTTTAACGGTAGAACATGAAAAAAAAATTGGAGGGTTTTTTTTTTTTTATTTTTGCTTACTAGTATACAATTGCAAAAGGAGCGGAAATATCGAAGGCGATGGATAGAAAAAGAAAACGGCAACAAATAAGCGAGTGAGAAGAAATGTAGGAAAGATGGAATGTTGGTGATTATTAGCAAGCCCGGAAGGACCTGACAGTGACAGTTGCAATCCGACACCGACAGTAACCAGAAACTAATTGTGACACTGACACTTTCAGGTTGACGCATTGATCTTGAGAAGTGTGCTGTCTGTTGTAATCATACGCAGACATTTTCTTTTTATCGGTTCTTTTGACGGGCCCAAGTGCAGGATTACATCATATCAATTGCTAGCAGAAAATGTCAGTCCAGATCAAACAAGAAAGAACAAGAAGAAAAAGGTAAGACCAAGAGGTTAGCGAAGTTGAGTCCATTAGTAATTCACCTTTTTTAAACCTTTCAAACTCTTCCCAGGTCACCTACCAGCCCCATTTCAGTCATTTTGTTGGCTCTCGGTGATACCAAAGTTTGTCAGTTTGTTTACTCCACCCCCAGACAAAACGGATGACTTATCTCACGATCGTGTCCTGCATGCACCCTATCCAGCCGCATCGCATATGCACCTACCATCCCGCCCCGACAAATACTCCGATCCCCATCCTTTCTTTTTACCAGTCAGGCTTTTCTTTTATCACCTCAAAAAAAAACTATATAAGCAGATCGATTTCTCTGATTCCTAATTCTTTCTCCCTTTCTCTTCAGTATCACATATCTCAAATACACATCACATAACGCAATGGATTTCTCATACGACAACGTTGTTCCAAACTTCAGATTAGATGGAAAATTAGCTATCCTCACTGGTGGTTCTGGTGGTTTAGCCCAAGTTGTTTCTAGAGCTTTACTCGCCCAAGGTGCTGAAGTTGCTCTTATCGATATGAACTTAGAACGTACCCAAAACGCTGCCAAGGAGTTATTGGCTTGGGGTGAAGAAACCTTGAAGGGTAGAAACGTGACAATTGGTGCTGTTTCTGCTTGGTCTTGTAACATTGGTGATGCTGAAGCTGTTGAAACCACTTTCACTTCTATCAATGAACACCACAACAAGATCGCTGATGTCTTGATCAACTCTGCTGGTTACGCCGAAAACTTCCCAGCTGAAGAATACCCAGCTTCTAACGCTGAAGGTATCATGAAGGTTAACGGTTTAGGTGCTTTCTACGTTTCCCAATCATTCGCTCGTCCTTTAATTGCTAACAACAAGAGTGGTTCTATTATTTTGATTGGTTCCATGTCTGGTACCATTGTTAACGATCCACAACCACAAGCCATGTACAACATGTCCAAGGCCGGTGTCATTCACTTAGTCCGTTCTTTAGCTTGTGAATGGGCCAAGTACAACATCAGAGTCAACACCTTATCTCCAGGTTACATTTTGACTCCATTGACCAAGAACGTTATCTCTGGTCACACTGAAATGAAGGATGCTTGGGAATCCAAGATTCCTCAAAAGAGAATGGCTGAACCAAAGGAATTCGTTGGTTCCATCTTATACTTGGCCAGTGACACTGCATCCTCATACACTACCGGTCACAACTTAGTTGTCGATGGTGGTTATGAATGTTGGTAAGCAATTAACTAACACAACAAACACACACAACTTGTGATCCAAATTTAGATCGGTTGATTTTGTATAATAGATAGCTTTATGAGTTCATAACGAAAATAAAATAGATTAATAGTAAAGAACTATAGTGTAGATCAAAGAAGTAAAAAAGTGAAGAGTCTCTCATATAAGATAAGAGAATCAATGAACAAAGTCTACTTACGAAACTTGTCAATGTTAATTTGTCAATTAATAAGTAGTACTCCTAAACTCTGGCAAATAAAAGTACGGATTTGTAGATAAGGTTCATATAATTTGCAACCAGGCATGCAATTATAATTCTGTGGCTCGATAAAAACCCTCAATTACTGATAAGATCCCCACGGGTGACGTACATGGCTCTTGTTCTAATTACGAGTGGGGTTTATCTACTATAGGAGCTATTAGCACCACCATGGGGTAGTAAATAGGCCACATGGCCCTAATAAAGACTCTTAGTGTAAGCTAGTATGGTGGAAAAACCAGACAAAAAAATCGCAAAATAAATTAATTCCAATTAATTGAACCTAAGATTCACAAGTTATCCACGCCTGGAGAAATGTGGGGTTTCCCCATGGAACTGGATCATGTATGGAGATAAGTTGTATTTGTCATCGGTTACCTAAGCCAATTTTTTCTTGGATGACTCAGCGATGAGCATTTCTTACATAAGCGGTCATCGCTAATTTAAGGCTTATCGCCATTAACCCAATTTAAAAACCTTTTCAGGACAGTTTTCCCGAACAGCTTGGTGGCAAATGAGATAATTCCAGGACTAGTGTATGAAGGGGCTACATCTCTCTTTTCTTTTGGTTGTTCAATGCAGACACTGAATCGGAAAAATTTTCCATAGTGTGTCTTCTCACATGACGTAATGAATCGGATTGCGAATACCCCTTTTGGACACTTCCAACCAGAGAACAAACTGATTTTGACTACTAACGGTTTTATTGTGACATCATTGCCTCCTTTTCAATATCGTCCATCATTTTTCGGCTTGACACAATAAAACAGTGTCTGCGGCAGACCCTAACTACAACCTAACTACAACCTAACGACTGATCAACAACACCAATAGTCGTTCTAGAACAGGCACAATTGGGGAGGGTGTAAATGTCATCGTTTTAGCCACTGAAACTGAAAAATTGCAACTGAAATATTGCAAAAGAAATTCACCAGTACAAACTCAAGGTTTCTTGTGAAAAGTACATTATTCACTCTATACACACCTCGGGACCAATGTCAGTTGGTAGTGTCTTGTTTATAGTTAACTACTGTAGGAGATAGTCTGGTATGCAGTTTGGTGCCATACAAATGTATACCTTGGATAAAATTGACATTGGCTAACAAGGGGTTCACCTCGGTCAATTCGTCAATTGCTGTGGTTCACCACATGGCATAAGTTGGCAATTGGGCCCAAATTGATCAAATTAACTGACAATTATCCCATTAAACTTCTGTCAATTTGACATGGACCACTTCGAACTCCGTGGTTGGGAACGAAGGCTTATCAGAAGGGTTTTCCACGTTGACATGTAGATTATTATTGATTAGTAACAGAAGTCAATTTTAAGGTTTTTTTATGTAATCAAATCAGGCACATTGACGAAACCTAACTGGTCTAATTAATAGAAAGACCGGAACTCAGAGATATATCAATATATCACCATGTGAAACTCTAATTAGTCGGCTACTTTGTCTAGTGGGTTGGATAGTACCATGGTTCTAGATTTTGATGGTAGACGAAATCTTGCGAGCACTCGTCTAATTTAATTGTATATAGAAGTAGACAATAAATGCCTGATGTAGTAGTGGACATTTGATTGACCGTGGATAGGTAGTACTACATGTGTCTTCCCGAAGGGGTAGAAGAATGCTCAATAAGTATAATATCTTAGACTTGGGGGCTTAATGTGCTCGATTAGTTTTGCATTTGCAGGTACATGAAATCGATGGTTGCAAAATATGTATGCACTAACAGCTGATAAAAAGAACTACTTGGGCTCATGGTTCTGATAAGTGAAAGTTACTTCAATGGAATTCTATCATGTTGCATTGGAAATCTTGCTGAAAAATCCGTATTCTTTAGAATTATAACGAACGAATCATGAGCCTTATAATGATAATAATGGGGTGGAAAATCTTGGTTATTACTCACCCAGTTCAGTCACTTGCCCCCTAGTAATTTGGCTGCTTGTAGGTACTTTGCTTCACTCATAAGATTACGTATTTTTACTATATTTGCACCCATTAATGGTATCAAAGTATCGAGGGCATCGCACGGCATCGCATCACTTCGGACACATGTAAAGAACGCTTAATTTGTCTAGCGACCAGTAACCAGCCTCTGGTGCCCGTGAAACTCTACTATCTATTGTAAGATATCTAAAACCATTTTTAACATCATCCATGATCTAAAAATAATCTTTTTTTTTTCAGGGGTCAGGTCCAGCAACCACATTTATTAGTAGTAGTGAAAATAGTACCAGAATTTCTGACTCAACTGGTTTTACGAAGACGATAAAAGAAAGAAAAAAAACACGCCATGTTCTATCTTTAGGCACTATCATTCCGTCAACTACACAACTAGACAGTGCATTTACGTCATGACTATATCCACTGATAATCATGGTGGTGATCGTAATTTCGTATACCATTAATAACACATCTATAATATATTCAATAAAATTTAATATACCTCATAATCGCAAGAGCAATAACCAAATCCGCCCAGAATTCTTGCCTGTAATATCGATTAGGAGATAGAAGCTGAGGTGATATTATTAGCAGAATTGCAGTACATCAACCCTGATCCTGCCCACTTCGTAATTAAATGTTCCCTATCTAGAAATATCCGACTTGGATGTATCCTTATCTAGAAGTGCCCGCCTGATAACGTGGGTATATACATTCTAAGCGTAATACTTGCAGCAAACTTGGAGGATTGCCTTACTGCTTTCCATTTTTGGGTAGAAATTTTACTTTCTTTGCAAAGTGAAAAAATTACAAACAAAAAAAAAAGTAGTGGAACAAAAGCACCCCATTAGCGACAAGCAAGTGGGGGATCTAAATTGCCCCACGGCGTAAGGTTTCGACAGATAGTAAAAAAGTAAAGGGCCATAAAATAAATCCTGGAAACGTGTAAATCCGGGTCAAACTCGGAAATAGCGTATGGAGTGCAGCAACTAGTGTACCAACTCCACTAATAGTTCCCTAAAATAATACAAAACATCCCCTACTCGGAAGTTGCCTTTACCCTTTGTTCTATTGGAAGTACCTTGTACCATTTTGGTGAATGTTGTTGTTAGTGTGTAGGATAACTGGTGTCTCACCGGGAAATTTTTCTGTTCGCTGGTCCGCCTTAGGCTCGGGTGCCTTGCCTAGAGTGGGCATTGGTGCTAGTGTTGAGCGAAAAGGGTATTCGCCCGATCCCTATTGTTAAGCTCTAGCGGACAAATGTGGTGTAATGGTGACATCACATACAAGCTCAGGTTCCTTTACAGTCACAGGACTTGTTGTTGTTATTGTTATTCCTATACAGCTAACACTGGATCCATGTGGATCCATTTGGATCTATTGGGACCAATTGTATATAGATCAATGTCACCGTAGTAGCACCCCCACCAAACAAAAGACAGATCTGTCAACATAAACAAACCGGGTAGTTTAGGTAACTAGAGTTATTTACTGACATAGGAGTACATGTATCTAAACATACTGTAGTATCTAAGAGCTGGAATGAATTTGCAAATTTCGCAATTATTTGAAAATTTTGATATTTTGACATGTCGAAAGAGAATGATAATTATTAATAATATGTGAGTATACTAAAAGGGTAAAACATGTGGTAATAGGACACATGCAGACTAGAGAGAAAAAGTGCAGTAAGTGTAGTGTGTGTTGCAGTGCTTATAGAAAGTTATGATGTAACGAAGTAGAGTAGTTAGGTAGAGTAGTTAGGTAGAGTGATCCAAGGCAGTGCTGCCATCAGATGATCCATGTTATAGTCACATTAATAGTCAAGTTATAGTCACATTCATAGTCACATTCATAGTCACATTCATAGTCACATTAATAGTCATGTTAATAGTTATGGGTCATGCAACGGACCAAACCGACCAAACCTGTGATGGGTCACCATAGATAGGGAACTTTGGTTGCAAAGTGCTACAATTGGAACTTGACCTGTCAAATGCAGTTCCATATAGATCTTTTCTTCCACATCACGATAGCAAGCTTCAGTAGGGGGCTATAGGTTTGTTACCATGTTTATGTCTATAATTAGTCATTAGGCATTATAGATTAAATCTTTCGGAAACCATTCTAGGACATAAGGTTTCTTTTTTGCCACATGGGACATTAGCACGACGCCCCTAAAGCTGGATGTTATTACCCTGAAGGAAAATCTTTTTCGATGGAAAATCCCTCTAGCAAAAATAGGATGAAAATCTATGAAATGTATGAAATCTTTAGTCCCTATCTGGTTACTTACCTAATTCATATCTGAGATGGTTTTGAACACACATAGATGTTGGTCATCGCAACCGAATTGGGAAGGGTGACTTCCCAATTTACTGTAACCCCCGGATGCGCCACCGATAAACCGGAATTTGCGAGAAATAATTTTTTCTTCAAAAAGCAATTTCTTGTTTACAATTCGCTCATTCACTTCCCATAATCGGAATGCCTCGGGAGCCGCGCGCATGTATATTGTACATTGTACATTTTTTAACTTGTAATTTTTTTTCATGGTAGTGGGCCCAGATCCGCCAACAATACCACCCAAGTTTTCTATAAATTGAGCCCGATTTCCTGACCCTTCAAATTTTTTTTTTCTTCTTCAGTAAACAATCCACTCGCTTCTAACATAATGCAATTCTCCACCGTCGCTATCCCAGCTATCTTAGCTGCTTCCGTTTCCGCTGCTGCCAACGTTACCGTCACCACTGACGTCGTTGTCACTGACTTCACCACTTACTGTCCAGAAGCCACCCAATTCGTTGTCAACAACAAGACCATCACCGTCACCGAAGCTACCACCTTGACCATCACCGGTCCATGTACCATCCCAACCACCTACGTCACCCCAGCTTCTGCTGCCCCACAAACCCACGCTGCTGTTACCACCGCTGCTAACGCTGCCGGTAAGGTCGCTGTCGGTGCCGTTGCTGGTGTTGCCGCTGTTGCCGCTTTGTTCTAAATTGAATAATTGAATAATTGAAAGTTTATAGAACCAATACAATCTAATATCAAAGTTTGCATTGCTTCTGTAAGCATTTCTCATTTTTCATGATCGTTGATTTTGGTTTCTTCGGTTGAGATGGCTTTGCATTGATTTGCGCCAACTCCTGGTTTCATTATCGCTTCATGTTTATTTCAATATATTTCAATTTTCGATTCTGTAAATCCTTCTTCTAGCTTAAGTCTAGTTGTTTGGTTTCTTTACCTTTATAGATATCCACGAGCCCTGTTGTTGGTTCTATATAAATATTTTTATTTCGCAACAACCCTGTAGAAGTGGAGTCTAGCGATTACGATATTCAACCATTATCTTTCATTTATCACCAAATGTATTGATAATGTTGCAAGGGTAGGTTATCGTGTTTGCCGTCTACCTTTTGCCTCTCAAAGGGAGGCTGTAACCTGCCTTTGTCTTCACTGCATTCTTTACTCAATCAGTGAATGTTATTAGGTTAATTGTAATTATGCTACCACTTTGAGCTCAAAACACTATCTAAACTCTAATTGATGTGACCATGACAGGCCCTAGGCTTAGATGCTCTAGCTTATCTGTTCTGGTGATGATAGAGCCCTTATCTAGAAGTGATACAGCTCTGTTTGTAGACATCTTACACTGGTTTTACACTATCTGCCTACTAGCAATTGCTACAGTCCATTGTCCACTGAGGAGTAATTATTCACTGATAAGTACTAACATTGTTCACGTACAGATACTCCAAAGAGACAGAGACCATAACAGGGCTAATCCTCTGGTCATAAACACCACCAGCCTTCGTTTTAGAGTTGCTATCCTAGCACATACTTCCTCTCCAACCACTATGTCTGTTCTCCTATCTGCTCACTATGATAGGATCTCACTCACTACTCTGCTAATACTAATAATATGTCTCGACAAGCGGGCTCGTTTGGGGTCTAGGGGCCCCTGGATAACCCCTACTGTCACAATTACTCCTTAAGATAAGCTTCCCCTATTGTTCGTAGCTGTTCTTATCTCTTATAGTGTAAAATGTAAACTAACCGTAATTACTAGTAACCAGGACTTAGGACTTCTTCTTAATGGCCCCATAGTAACACTTACTTTGATTACTTGATTGCTTTTGAAGAGGGGAATCTTGGAATTGTCTGTATAAGTCTCTTATCTTCCGTATCTGGTGGAACCCAGACTACTACCCTTTGGAGATACTTCCTGGAACATTCCGTTCTTCTATTTTGGTAGATCCTTAGCGCAATTACTGGACAAGTGGAACCACTATGGAACCACTGAAATAGTCTGTTCTGCCTGGGGAAATCACCAAGTAATTACATCAACTAGACACAGCAAAACGTGGTGGAATTGGTGACAAGACGGTGCTTGAGCAGACACTACAGTCATTCCCCTGCCTTCTGTTCCTGGTGTAGTAGGTGACTAATCTTGGGGTGGCTATTGGTCACTTTCGCAGCTGTTAGTCATACTATGACTGAGATCGTCACAAGCGGCTTATCAGTAATAATAGTGCTAATGTTACTACGAGGTAACCAGAAACTAAAGATTGTTACAGTTACATAGTACAAACTGTAGTATGCACATACTTATGTGGTATTTGGTATGTGGTGGCGTTAGATGTGGGTGTTTACTGTACCAAATTGGTTAATGGTTAATGTTTAGTGGTTGGGGGTAACGTTTGGTCTGTTCGCGGTTTGGTTTGGTTTAGTTCAGTTTTAGCATTCCCGCTAATTCCGCAACAATAGAACCTTCACAATTTCATGTTAAGCAAAATATGAAGCAGTCAGCGCATCTACAGCTTTCAGTACTATGCACATACACTAAAGTACGTTAGTCTCTTGGTACTACAAGTCAATTCACCAATTTCCTTAACTCACATACTCATTTTCTGTAAGGGTTGAGTTTTAGAGGACTTCTATGCATTGAAAACGCCCTTAACACTTTCGTAATTTAAACGATAACGCACTTAATTAGTGGAATGGTTGTTGTTAGGGCACGAGACCATTGCGGCGCTCATACCACAGCCTTATTGCTCACCAAATCTTATACAGGTCCTTTTTTTTTACAATGTACCAAATTTCTGCAATCATGTACCTTTTTGGATTCGCCACATAAAACTTATGTAATGTGATGTATTTGTAATATGTACCATGAAGTGGATAAATTTTTTTGTTTTTGCACATGTGTATGTAAATGTGTATGTTTGTATGTTTTGATAACTTCTACCGGACCGATACCCGTCGCGAACTATTGAATTACTGGATAAAAGTCGTATCATATATTAACCAGCGAATGTTGTTAGCGCGTTTTAAGGAACCAGCTATTACTTTGAAAGATTACCTTAGTCTTGAGGGCTCTAACTATAGGAGAGCCCATTTGCGGGTGATAACATCCGGATTAGGATGATGTAAAAACAATCGAAGTATTTTTAGCATTAAGCCAAGAAAAAACAAACCTAAGAGACTGCGCGCTCAATAAAAAGTTCGAGTCTGTGATGCTGGTCTACATGCAGGCGAAGTTCCCAATTCGTACTACCAAGGCCATTTCCGAGGGTATTACCGGTCAATCCTTTCGCAATAATCCCTGCCACCCTAAAAAAAGGATTTACATCTACTTTCTGACCAGATTTGGCCAGTTACTGTTGCTGGTCTGATAAGCGTCCCATCTTGATGAAATTCCCCTATAATTGAAGACTGGGCAATTGCCTGATTCCAATAGGGCCAGCATTCCACCTACGTCTTTGGGACCAACTTTAGCTGTACTTGTTACTGGGTTCTTGACACATAGATATATCACTTGCATGTAATCTGCATCGAGAAGAACTAAAAATAGCACTCCAAGAAAAGTAACTCACACTACATACGAAATCACATGATGCAAGTCACATGCAAAATGCACAAAGTCACGCACAACTAGCACGTGATCAAACTCAAAAGTTTGAATTGGATTTAGTTCGCGATACACGACCTACAGAACAACTTTGCTGAAACCAAATTCTTTCCTGTATATAATCAATACTAATTGTCCTACATATAAGAGCTACACTAGATCAAGTAATAACATTTAATAATAGTAATAGTAATAGTATAATAATAGTAACGATAACAAACAGAACTGGACTAATGTACACACTGGTCACCTGATACACCATCAGTAGTATCGGAACCATCTTTTTTTCTTTCTATATCAGATAATAAATCTGACATATAAAAACACCATCTTGGAAATTATGGTAACATTATGGAAAATACACAAGAGAAATTTAGTATTTGCCAGCTATAAATCTCGATCTTTCCACCCACACGTAATCCATTAGTAATTGGCTTATAAATTAAGTGACATAATTAATTTTTTTTTCATAATAGTTTTCATAGTTTTCATAGTTTTCTTTATAAAAAGAGAACATACAAAATGAATTAACTAAGTCTTTGGTAGATCAAAATATATGCATTTTTTAAACTCTCTTCTGGACCTCCATTGAGAACTTCATCTTCCGTTATTGGTTTAAGTTGTGTATCATCAATTCTCATCCATTGTACTTGGGGAGTTTCTTTTTCACCATTCTTTGATTCTTGTTGAATTTCACGAAGAACATCGCTGGTATAATGACCTCCTTCAACTCCACTTCCATGGTGATAGACAACCCCAGTTAATCTATATTGATTATTGGCATCTTCAGGACTTTTACTGGAGATAATATCTTCGGATATATGCAAGTTGTGTTTATAGTCAACCTTTTTTCTTAACTTTTCAACTCCCACATGTTTATCTTTAAGGAATGAAAATCTTTTTAAATGAATAATCAAAATTGATGGTAATTTATCGACAAATGTTTGCTTTTTAATTTGGATTTCTTTACTATTTTCATTAGTTTTGTAACTAATTTTTTCCAATTTATTCAAGTTTAAAAGGGCTTCTTCAATAGATGATGCTTCCGAAATATCTAATTGGACATGTTGATATGGATCCATAGTAATGGATTTTTGGAAAGAAGAAGCAGTTGGGTTTTTTGGAATGGTTAAAACTGATTTGAATTGTCCTCCAAAAATCATAGTAATTGGAGTTGGTTCAACTTCAACTGTTCTCTTTACAGAAATCTTTTTATTATTAGATCCAACTTCATTCCATTCATCATTAGATGCAGTTTCTGAAGTATCATTTCCTTCCTTCTTTATAAGTTCAACGGTACTCTTGACATCATATTTAAAACGTTCAATTTTTTCGGTTTCTCCGGCATGATCAGCTACGAATCCTTGAATTAAAGAATCAATTTGTGGTGTAGTTAATCCCTTAATAGTTTGTAAGAATTCATCATTTAAACCATCCAAATAATATCCCAAAAATTCTTCAGCATCTTCTTGTTGTCCCCATTTTAAGTGCAGAAACTTTTCATGAGAAATTAAATGCATATAAAGGTTTTCAGGAGATAAAGAAGAAGATTTTGGGGTTTCTTCAGGAGTTTTAGTAACAAATTCATTAAAGAATTGAAGTGTGGCATCAAGTAAAGGAGTTTTGGAAACCTTACTCAATGAACCAATTGATTTATCTTCAATTAATTTAAGTAATTTATTAAATGGCAGACAGTAGAGCATGACTTGTAAAATAGAATTCATATAACAAATGTTACCGGTATTGGTTAAACCTCTTGGATGAACGTTAAATGTTGGTAAATGATTTTGAGTATTAATGACTGAGTAATTAGGATCAAACATGATCTTTAAAAGTAGTATTCCCAAAGGTTGAACTGCTTCATTTTTAAGATTGAAATTTGGTGATACTTCTGAAGCAGTAGATGGAGGGGAAACAACAGGACTGACAGGAACAGGAACTTGTTTTTTAGGTTCCTTTTTAATGACTGGGGTAGATGATTGTAAAATAGAAGCCCAATTAGATGAAGGAGGAGGAGTAGCTTCCAGTTTTGATGATTCCTGGTCCTGAGATTGAGGTTTAGATGGTTTTATATTGGTGATGGTGGTAGAATTAGTATTAAAATTAATAATCTTTATGTCATTAGTGCTAATGGCAATCAAATCTTGAGCATTGATTTCAGACAATCTATTATGTTTGACTTCTCTTGATAATTGAGCAGTAGAATATAAAGATTTTGCCTTGGATTGAGTAAATCCTTCCAAAGTGGTATTAATAAATAAAGGATATGAAATAAAAGGTTCTATAGGTGTATCATTATTATTGGAATCATCGACTGCTTTAATCAAGACTGGCAGATTAGGAGATATTGGAGAGTTAGACTCATTAGTTTCATTAATTGTTTCGTTTGTCTCATTACTATTATTATGCTTGGTGGAAGAAGTTGAAGTGTTTGCTGAAGAAGTGGTGGTAGCAGTGGTGGAAGGGGAGTTATTGTTATTACTAGTATCAATGCTTCGTAAATGTTCATTACTTTTTGGAGAGGTTTCGGAAGGAGATGATGATGGTGCAGGTTGTTGTTTTTCGAAACCTCCATCAACGGTGGTTGGAGAAGGAGTTTCTTGTTCACTTTCCGATTCCTTTTCTGTTTCTTCACCATAATGGGCCGAAGATGGTACGAAATTAGGAGACATCTTTGGATTAAATTGAGCAGCAGCCACATTACGTTTGAAATTTTTTGGTCTATAATTATTGTTCCCACCACTATTAAAATGATTTGGAGTATTTGGATTAAAAGGAACATGCGGTTGTGGCACCATATATGGTTGATTTGGATAATACATATCAGAATACATTGGCATATACATCTGAGGATAAACCATTTGATTCATCATCACTGGAAATTGAGGTCCAGCAGCAGCAGCAGCGGCTGCATATTGCATATACATCTGTTGCTGTTGTTGTTGCTGTTGAGGTGTAAGTTGTGAGACATATTGTTGATGCGCTGGATGTTGTTGCTGATGTTGTTGCTGATGATGCTGTTGTTGTGGTTGTTGATGATGCTGTGGATACCCATAATATGCTGGCTGACTAGGCGAAAAACTAGCTGCATCTCCACGAAACCTATTTGGTCCGTTGGTATTATTTGTAGTAGATGATGACGAAGATGAAGATGTAGACATGGAGCTAATTGAACATGAAATATTAATGAAGTACGATTCCTTTTGTTAGAAAAGAGTTATAATGAGTTAGAAAGTGAATTCACAACGTCTAATTTTTCACTGCTTGGAAACTTTTGAATGTTTGAAACTTGAGATTCTGAAACCTACCCACAAAGTATTTGGGCTTTTTTGTTGGTTTTTGATGGCGGTTTGGAAGGCGCTTGGAAAAAAGGTCCGGAAACGTGAGGTTCTGGGCGATGCTGAAATGCTGGGTCGTGATTGGTGGGACACACTGGCTGGGGGGACGGGTCGTGTGGTCTTTAAAAGTGGTGTGGCGATGGTTGGATGCTGATAGCTGGGTGCCACTGGTGTACTATGCTTAGATAGTGAGTAATTTGCTGAGTTGTAAATTTTTCTTCGGTGAGAGTTGGCACGCGCACGACCGGCTTGGGTGGGAGAGTTTGGGTTGGAGGTGGTGAAAACTGGGGTCTGGCTGTGTTGGTGCACGTCCTGTCGCACCCTGAAAACTGGAATTTACCCGAAATAGTTCATCTACGTATTTTTCCTCCGTTTTTCCCGTTTTTCCCGCTGGTTTGGCGGATTAGGTCAATTAGTCATCGCTTACGTAAACAACGGCAACCACGGAGGCGTTTGACGGGGGAATCCGGTTTCTGGCTAAGTCTAGAGTAGCTATAAAGACGGTTACAGGCAGGTATTGCATGTGCCGTTTCTGATGCTGTGGATGTATCACGGGCGGCCAGATTGTAGAGATCTTTAAGTCTGATGAAAAATTATGTTGATCTGATTTGCAGGATTCTGTGAGGCTTATCGCTGAATAAGGCAAGTGGTTCCAGAACAGTGAGAATGGGGTCCAATTGGTGTAGCAACTAAGGTCACGAGACCCAGCATGTGAAGGTGATAGGAACAGAGTAAGGCAAACTAAAGGGTTAAAGAAGGTCTCGCGAAGGAGTGATTAAAGGGAAATGCAAGTTAGAGAATTTAATTTGTAGTTTAATGTTCCTGGATCTCGGTTGTTCGAGTAATAGTAAATTGGAAGAGTGAATAATTACTGTTGCTTTTCAAGCAAGTCCACAGTTGTCAGCCTGACACCCTTGTAAAGGGGTTGACACTAGCTAATCCGGGTGAAAGTTCACCGAATATTTTTCAAGTATAGAGATGGCCTAATTTTTCACATTTTTCAGCTTATCTCCTGTTTGAACTAATTCTTCGCTGGGCACTCAGATCTGTTCAAGATAGCACCTTGTGCATAATCACTGTCGGAAACAAGGATTTCCAATGGTACAGTTATCAGGTGAGAACATTTTTATAGAGTTAAACGACTGAAAAGTGTATATCTTGATATACATTAATTCTACTATATAAGCACTTACAAATGAGTTCATTAGAATTGGCGTAGCTATTACCAACTTATTATATTATATTATATTATATGTTCCAATTGCAACTGCCTGCAGCCAATTGTTATTACCAATCTATAATTTGCCATTATTCACAGTAATGGATAATCCTAGGATATTAATTACCAGTTGAGAATTTTTAGAGGTATCAATTTCACAGTATTAGCCAATAACCCATCAAATCCAGTTGAAGTCTTCTATCCAATCTTTAATCTTTTTGTATCAATGACTCTGATAGCCCTGTAAAAGGACTAATGCTATAGAAAACCTTCGGATCCACTGTTCTGGGGTTATACTTCACTATAAGTACGGCTAGAATATGTGCACAAATAGGCATAAGTTCACCATTTGCATCCGCTCTCTTTATCTTTTCTATAACATCCAGAGTGCTGGAAGAGTCAAGATTTTCTTTACCTGCTTCTCTATAATTTTCATGTTTCTGCTTGATAGCTCCTTCTATGAACTTCTCATGATACTCTTCACAATTGCAGTACCATTTTCTCATATCCACAAGATGTCTCGTTTTATCAGTGAAGGTTGCAAAAACTGGTACTTCCGGTACGCCAAAATTCTGCATGTATGACTTAACAATTGTATCATCACTATAGTTATGTCTTTCCTGGAATCCGATGACCATTAGTTGGAGATTAGGATATATCTCAAGAGCCTTGACATATGTCTCGTCTTGAGCAAGTGTGAGAAGAATACTCTTTTCTTTATCTGGCAGTCCATCGACAAAGAGGTTTGTTAAAAGAGATGGAAGGATATATAACTCGGCTTGCTCCTCCCAAAGTAGATCAGTGCGATCTACAGGTTCTTCTGAGCCATGTGCATCTATATTATCAGATACTGGAGCTAACAGAGGAACGCCATTATTCTCCAATTTTGCTGGTAAATCTGGAGTTTCAATAACTTCAGAAGGGATTTCAGCCTCTATAGGTTCAATTGGCTCCGATTCCTCTATTTCAACAGTAGTTTCGTGCTCTTCAGCAACATCATTGGTAGACTCATCACTTTTCTCAGCTATTATCCGCGTATCCTGTACTGAATGATCAGATATATTGGCCTCTGTGACTTCAATTAGTGAGAAAGAAGTATCAAGAGTCGTCTTATCGGCAGATATGGCCTCTTCTGTCTTGTTAAAGACCTCATTGGTCTTGTTCGAGTTGTGTGAAGATTCATTTATGGGCAGATTTGGGGGTGACACACCTATCACTTCGGCTTTATAGTAGACTTGTGGCTCTATATCCGATTCAGGATCACTGTTATAGCACTCTCCATGCATTTCACCTTCTGCTGAATCCATAGCTGTCGGTGGTTTCTTGTGTGGGGTTAAAACTATGAGATATGTACTGGGACGTGCACCAACCAACAAAGTATAACTTTGACAATTTACAGTTTAAGGCCACTATACTAGAGTAAAATGAGCTGGAAAGACATTGTAATACGTTAAGAGAGGCTGTAGCTGGTTAGAAAGAGGATAATCTATTGTTTGGTTGATTTATTGATTGGTAAATCCAAAGTCACGTGACTAAGACACCACTTTAAAGCACCCCAAATTTCAGCTTGTTTGCACTAAAATGACGGCATATCATGAAAAAAATAAAATAAAGTCTTGATTGTATCAGTTCCCTCTTCTTTAGCATTCATTAACTCGTTTCATGCCAATTATTGGCTCCCATCTCCACCACAAACCTCTTGCGACATCTCCCAATATGTCGCGATGTCGCAATATCAGTCGCAACCAATTCCTAACAAACTATCAACTTTTACAGCCAACCCTTTGTTTATCCCCCCGTTTATCCCCTCCCACACACTATGCACTGGATCTCCTCCCTTCCACCCGATCTACAGTCCAAGATCCAGGCATTGGTCACTTCAAACCCCGAAAGTTTAGCTGTTTTAGAAGAGTTATGGGAATATAAAGATGCAAGAAAGCGCCGTAAAGATGATAGTGGTACACCAGTACCAGCTGAAACTAAGGCCTTAGATACGGTGGCAACAGAATCTGAAAAGGCAGTAGAGCCTAAAAAACCTAGATCTGCGGCAGGAGCCACCATTATCAAATTATCGGCTCCGATTGAGCCTTCTACTGTTATCTTTTCCATCAATCAAGTGTCCTTTCAAAGCCCACTTCGTAAGAAAATGGACTTAGCGTTTCATTTGGTGGAGCTGGACGGTCAGCCGGTACCTGTTTTGTCGGTGGTTAACAATCAAAACGCTGAACTCTCGGTAATCAACCTTGAACAGGCCATACGGTTGTGTGTTCTTCTTCCAATTCTTGGTAATTCGACCACATCTAAGAAAAATATCGTGTGGCTTAATATTTGGATCCATAGACACAAGGATCCTATCATCTGTCAGCTCAATTTGGACCAGATCAAGAAACAAATGGTCCAAGAAGGTAAATTACCGGAATCGGTGCTTCTGGAAAAGTCCGATGATCCAAATGGACTGATCAGTGCTATACACGAAAGGATCATTGATTATTTCCAAAGACAATTCAGACTCTGCGGAGTCAACTTGATCAACTACTTGCCTGGATCCACCTTGTTCAAGAGTGAAGTTGCTCTCCACACCGATACTGCTGTTTCTTTACGTTTGAACCTTCAAGGACAAAAGTCAGGCAGTGGTCAATTCGTAATGGTTGAAGCCTACAGGGGATCAAAAGATGGTTCGCTTGTGTTTTTGAGTGACAACGGTTACAATCGTTCATTTTTGATCTTTGGATTCAAAAAACCAATTTTAGTATATGAACTTCCTAGTATTATCAGTACTTCCTACAGTAATATCACCAGATTGACTTTCAGTTTATTGATCACTGTGATGGAAGAAGGAGAAGAAAAGCTGATTGAATTCAGTATGATTGACCAAGCTTATTTCCAAATTATTGATGATTTTATCAAGTCACAGAATATTAATGATAACTCATATGATGAAAAGTATAAGGAGAAGGTGAATACCAAGACCGAAGCTGAAAATCCAGAAGCAAAAGCACCAGAAGAAGCCACTAATGTTGAAGAAGATTCAGAAGAAGATGAGGACTACGAAGTTGGTGGAGGTAGTGGCAGTGACAGCGGCAGTGGAAGTGAAAGCGGAAGCGAAAGTGATTCCGGAAGCGATGGTGATAGTGATATCGGTAGTGGCTCTGGAAGCGAAGGTGGTAGTGATGATGAAGACGAAGAGATGGAAGATGATGGAGTGTTCCTGAAGAACAAGGAAGAGTGATTTGAACAATAGAGCTGGAAATTATCAAAAACAGCAAAAAATTGGACTTAAATAAGTGAAATTAATGCTGATATGCGAACTTTGGTCAGTAAAGTAAGAAAGTTTGATAATTGAAGAAGTTTCTTAACTTTTAAAACGATTTTGACAAAGTATTGGGCCAGTTCTACTAGTCCAGGTTTGTTTTGTGACTATAATGGTTACTGAAAAGTTTTAGTTTTGGGCTATTAGCTCGTGGAATCTTCCTAAGGTAACATCATGGCTGTACTAGGGCCCGTTGTGGCTCTCTTATTTGCCAATTACACTGCCCTTTATGTCTATTGAGTTGCAATTACGCGAAATATAAATGGCATCTCGCAGCCAGTTGTCTATATTTCTAGACATATCAGGTGAAAAAATCAGTGAATGGGTACTGAAATTACAATTTTAACATTCTACATTCACGGTTATCTACAACCAGGGATGGGCTTGACACCATCGCACACACTTTCTTCTGTACTGTATTATTCATGTATATAGAATAAATAGATGAGAGGATCACACCCCATCCTCATGTCGTCATCACCTTGATGGTGTCTGTCAAGGCCTATTACCTCAATGATCATCGATCATCAAACTTGCATAAATGGAGACGTTCCATCTTTTGAATTCTTTTTGTAGATATACAACCACTCACCAGGTCTTACTAGAGATAAACGAGTAAAAACAAATGAAAGCAGTAAAACCAGCCAAACCACGGTTTAATGGCTTAATGGTTTACTTTCCAGCTTATTGAAATATTGTATTTTTTTTATTTTCTTTACTTTAGTAATCTTCTTGGATGATGGTGGGCTCTTTGTTTCGATGCTTATTTGTAACTAGCACCAAACTTATCCAACAAAGCAAAGAATCTACCTCTCTTTTCAGCAGTATATCTGTGATCAGGTTCATCTTCAAACTCGTGGAAAGCGGCCTTGGCGGCTCTTTGTTCACGTAATATGGTCAATCTTCTTTCTAACAATTTTCTGTTGTTTTCAACGTAGTGGTCTCCTACGAGATAACCGCCGACAAATAATCCGGTGGATAAAGCATAACCAGGAAGTCTGTCCCAAGATCTTGGGTAAGTTTTTCCGACGATTTGGACTTGGAGTCTTCTAGAAAGAAGTCCGAGGAAGGAACTGAAGAGGATACCGGCAGCAGTAGGCATGGTTGGGTTTGGATGGTGATAATAATGTTTAATTTGATTTTCATTGGGTGAGAATTTTAGCCACGTGATGTTGATGGGTGGGTGAGGTTTTGGTGGTTGGGAAGGGGGAGGGTAAATGGGGAAAAGGTGGGTAGGAAAAAAGAGGGGATAGATTCAGATGAGGTATATTAAGGGTGAAAAGGAAGGAAGTTAGTTTTTTATAGTCACGACAGGTGTGGTACGGTGGGAATGGTGGATTAGTGGGTAAAAAGTTGCTGCTTACGTAATATATTACAAATCATAAAAAATGATGAGTCCCCATGAAGCCGTCAGAGAAGAGTTAAACGGATAAGAGGGGGCTACTAGGATAAATATAGGTTCTTCATTGGTATTTTGGGTGCTTTTTTTTGGTATTTTTCGTTTTTCTCTCCAATTTTTCACCAGTGCAAGTATGGAAAATTCTATAGTAGAACGAGACGAGACTATACAGTACAATAACGTCAAATACAAGACAAAAGGAATAGAATGAACATTGTATTTGAACATAATGTTAAATTGAAGATTTAGAGGAATATTTTATTAAATTTTTATTAAAAAACTCTTATTTTTGGTCTTCTGTTCACATCATTTGATGTATACTTTTAGGGTAGGGATATGATTATATTCTACCCAAAACTTTTCAAACGCCCCAATTCTGTTATTTCGGGTTTACTTCTATCTTTAGCCTACTGACTTAAGCTAATATTAATTTCAAAATCATGGAGATACTGGAATCTTGAGTTTTAGGGCATTCTATCGATTTTTCACCAAAATAATTTTAAAAAACCAGTAAGCTGGCCACTATAAGGCAACAATCTAAGCTAATTCCAGTAAAAAAAAACAACTATATAGAATCTAAAAGATTAGTTTTTGTTTGAATAAAGCTTTTGGTGGTGGTATTGCAACAAATTTTCAGTTAACGTCAAGACCGTTTTCTAGAGTGAAAAATTTACTTATTCAGGTGCTCTTTTCAAGCACCGACCACTTACCAAATAATCACTACAAAGTCCTTAATTACATCTTTAAACACGCTTATTACGTGAAACTACCCAAAATTACATTTCAATCACAATTTCACCAATTTTTCACTGGTCCCTTTATTAAGTTCCCTTTGTATTCGGCCCAGAAGGGCGTTGCTACATCACCAAACCATCAGAACACCTGGATCATATGACTCTCTACCCTTATAAACACTATCACAACACCCATACCCAGTTTGACTCGGATTCCGCTCTTTCCACTTGGCCTACCGTACGGAACTTAGCCAATTTGCACATTTATTGTTCCAGCTAAATTGAATACCACACTACTCCAGAGTCAGCCTCAACCACCAGTGCTTATATTTCTTGACTCCACAATTCCGCTCGGATTTCGTCATATAACTATTGTGGCCGTCAGAAGTACTTTTACAGCCATTTCCTGTTAACTTTCCAAGCCTAAACTGGACCCCCCACCAACCAGCAAAGCCACTGGCCAAATTAAAGTCCCCCACTCCAATCCCGCTCCAGCTAATTAGATTATCGTTCCGTAAAACCGTCCCCCACTGCCACAAGGGAACCCCAGAGATCACAAGAACTCTATCACAAGATCAGACCTTAGCCGCTATCACTATCAAGCAGTAGAGCGACTAAGCGACTAAGCGACTAAGCGACCCCGGAACACCAACGTTTTCTGTGTGCTAAGCGAGATTTATCAATATCTTTATCAACGTCTTTATCAGCGCTTTATCAACAGTTTCAATAGCCCCAGTTCCTTAACAGAGCTCCTTTATCGATCCACAGTTGCAATTGACCAGATCACACTACCGATCCGTTTATTGTCAAGATACCAACACTATTATCAACTCTTGGACCAATTGACTCCATAACATCTACCAGTTGACCTTTAATACACTTGGCTGATTATCTTTGCTGATTAGCCTATTATTTGATCCTTCAGCTAGACTTTGACTAACCAGAGGTATCATCAGTTATCTTATTCTTCCGATCCACACTTTACAATGTCTATCAACTTCTTCCGTGGCCATCCTTCACGGTACCTTCTTCCTAGTGAACGCATTGGTGAAGCATACAAACGGGTGATTCTCGAAACTGATTACACTGACTACGACGAAGATGCCCTCAACCAGCACCCGTTATCTTACGGTACAGACCCTGGAAATATCGCTGTCAGAGAGTCCATTGCCAAGTGGAATAACCGTGTTTTCAACACCGATAAGTCCAAGGCGGATAATATCAACCTTACTGGTGGTGCTTCATATGGTATTGCCAATATCTTGGTATCTACAACCTCGCCTGAAATTACCAAAAGAGCATTTGTGGTGACTCCTACCTATTTCCTTATCAACAGCTCCTTCGTAGACGTGGGACTTGGTGATAAGTTGACAGCAATTCCAGAAACTCCAGGCGAAAAGTATGAGATTGACTTGAATTTGTTGGAACAACAGTTGATCCACTACAGCAAGGGTCTTGAACCTGCCGATAAGGAAGCAAATCTTATCAGTGCTGAAGCCACAACTGATAAAGAGATAAATATAATTAATGATCCTCTCAGACCAGATAGAAAACTTTACAGGTTCGTAATGTACCTTGTTCCAACCTTTTCAAACCCTGGTGGTTTGACTTACTCAGTGGAAACCAGAAGAAAGTTAATTGAATTGGCAAGAAGCTACGATATGTTAATCATCAGTGATGATGTATACGAATTATTGGACTACACTGATAACAAATTCCCAGTCCCAAGAATTAATTACTTGGATCAAGAAACATTACCAGAATATAAGACTTTTGGAAACTCTATTTCCAATGCTACCTTCTCCAAGATCATTGCTCCAGGATTACGTGCTGGTTGGCAAGAAACTCCCACTCCGTTATTAGCTAAGCAATTAGCAATTACTGGTGCCAACAAGTCAGGAGGAACTCCAGCCCAACTTGCTGCACAGGTAGTCAAGAATTTGATTGACTCAAATGAATTGGATACCATAGTGGAAGAATTTAAGACTATCTACAAGTCCAGAGCTAAGAAGATCCATGAATCTGTGGCCAAACACTTGCCTAAATCCACTGTTATCCGTGGAGGAGATGGTGGATACTTCTTGTGGATTGAATTCAAAGGAAATGATGATTTTGACCATTCCAAGGTTGTTAAGATCTTACAAGACAAGCACAAAATTGTGTTAGCTGGAGGTGAACACTTTGAAGTTGTAGGAGACCAGAAAGGATGGGGAAAATCTTCAGTTCGGTTATGCTTAAGTTTCTTAAACGAAGACGAAATCACCGAAGGTATTGAGAAATGGGGAGAGGTGTTGAAACAGGAGTATCCTGAAGTTTTTGAATAAACACAACCAACAGTTGAATTATTGAGTTGTTTTAGAGATGTTACCAACCATAGACAGACTTAGAATGGTTCACAAGCCATCTTATAATTAGACTTTACGATAATTACTATACTGTAGACTAACCCAGCCCCAAGGCTGGAACAGAGCACCAATAGACCAAATCAAAATGATGAAGCAAACCATTGAATCAACCCTGATACGATCTCAGTCTATTGATTCAATGCTCATCGCATCATTTGTTCGTTTCTCCTTCGATGCTCATCGAGTTAAGGTATCGATTCCACAGTGGTCTAACAGTTAGTATAGTTCAATAACAAATTGTTTTAAAGTGTCTTGCGTTCAGCGTAGATCTTGGTGTAAACTTTATCTATTCTCATGAATTTTCAATAAAGGCGAAGTGTTCTCATCAGTAAGCAAGAGTAGGTTATTACATACAATTTCCATAGTAATTGGTAGTTCATAATTGGCAGCAAAAAATTTTAGTGCGATCTGGCCCCTTTTATAGTAAGAGGTGGGGTTACCCGGTGCGGAAACAGTGACAGCTTTTTGGGGCAATAGATAGCGGGTAATGGTTGCAACTCTACTATAGTGACGAATTGAGTAAAGTAACCTCACAATTATAAGACCAAAGAAGAAAGAGGGACAAATTAGAACAGCTTCTCTATTTTGGCCCAAAACAATACGAATCAAGCCCAATTAGTGCTGATTAAACCCAAACCCCAGAGACGTAACAAGAATAAATAAAAATCACTAACAAGAACAATAACGGTCTTTCTATAACTTATAAGAGGAAGATACTTTGACAGCCAAAGTTCTAGAGCCATTATTGTTAATCAAAACCAAGCTGATTTTTAATAGCTTTGAAATTGTCGAATTTTAGTTCAGCCCTACTCCCAGAACCTGCTCACCAATTTACAAGGTCAATATTTACCAATTAAAAACAGCTATAACGTTATCTACTAAGTCGTAAATTACCAGGTAATTGACTCGATATATTGGGTAAATTATTTAGACTGTTTGTTCCACTTTTTTCAACACCCTATTTTTTGCTATTTGATAGCCCTAAATTAACTCTGATCTATTAATATTCACAGATGCACTTTTACTTCAGAGATTGGTCGTTTCACATAAAGGGACATCACTTTTCAGGACTATCCACTATTTCTTACCTTTTTGACTGGGTATTTTACCTAGGTATATTGGGATTCTTTATCCTATACGGTCGTTTTGCACCTCCAAGGTTTCATGAATTCCTGCTTATAGATATTTCACTACGGTATAGCTATCGAGCCGAAACCGATACTGCTGTTCCAATAATGCCCTTAATTATCATATCAGTGGTTCTGCCGCTTATAATAATTCTGTTATGCTCATTAGTTGGAGCTCGTCCAATTAATAGACTAAGAAAGGCTTGGGACATTTATGCTGGCTCACTATGTCTATTTGGAGGAATAGCCACTCAATTAATGATTACATGTATCCTTAAGAATATTTGTGGATTACCTAGACCAGATCTTATTTCGAGATGTATTCCAGACCCAGACGAACCACTCCTGTTTGATCTAGTTACTGTGGATATATGTACTAATGACGATTTTGTATTGCTTCAAGAAGGATTCAGATCCTTTCCTAGTGGTCACCTGTCTACCGTTTTCTGTGGCATGGTGATTACCAGTATGAATATTGCAGGTAAGCTCCAGGTATTTGATAGAAGAGGTATTTCTTTCAAAGTGGTGCTAGCTATATTTCCCATAATGGTGGCATGCTTTGTATCATGTACTAGAATAAGTGATAATAGACACTATCTAAGGGATGTTATTGGTGGGTCATTAATTGGTGCAAGTGTAGGATTCTGGTTCTACCTACAGTACTTTCCTAGTGTTCTCGACCTTGAAAATTGTGGAAGGGCATATCCCCCAAGAAGAATAGGTATAGCCAATTTCTTTGGAAATGTTGGTGGATTCTGGAAACTTGGTGATAGACTTCCTGGTGCATTCGAGGAAAGAAATTTGAATTCACCTGAACTACTTGATAGTATGATTGGAGATGTTCTTCCAACAGTTGTGAGAAGCGAAGAAGTATTCAGGGAAGTTCCTACCAATATAGAACTTATTAATGAGATATCAAAAGCAATGGGTGATACTTATGTGAATTTATCCAATCAAAGGAACAGCTGAAGAAGTGGTAAAATAATAAATAAACCACAAATCACTCACTTTTGAATGGATAAAATGCTAGTTAGCATTGAATGAAATCTTAAAAGAGTATTAGTATCTATTCTAGTTAAGTAATGATTGTTTAATTTATTCTCTTTGATATTTATTTATTTAGTTTTACCAAGTAATAAATTGCTTTTTATATAAAGTGTAGTTGAAGAAAAATCTTCTAATGTTAACAAATATTCAGACTTTCTGTTAACACTCAAAATTGTCTTAAACTGTTACGATAATTTGAATAAGAACAGAATGATGGCACATATTTCTTTAGTATATTAATTATATTTAGCAATTTAAAAAGAGTATTTAAGGTTCATTAGTGCATGATTATAATCAATAATTTGTACATAATACATTACGTTACATTTCAAAGTTTATAAGCACATATTAGAATTCATGCAAATAATTTAAACTTCATTCATACATATCAATCTAATACATTGTAAATTATAGTTTATCTGCACATATCAAAGTTTTACATGATAATTTAACATTCTAATATACATGATACAGTATTCACTAGCAATTTTCCGTTCAAGCGCAAGCTAAAAGATTAACTTAATGTTAGGTTATGAACCAGTATAAACTAACTTTACCCTAGCGCAAAAAATCATCTTTAGGCTTCCCTATATAAAATAAAGAAAAAATTGTATGATAAGTGAATGGAACAACATATACATTTTCGAATGTTGTTATTTACTTTGAAAAAAGATGCACCATGCACAATATCTGCACATATAAAAATACACTTTACCTATAATACTCTGATTAAGAATTAATTATATTAGTTCTATATATTATCCCTAAATATCAGCTCATAAAGAGCTGTTCCTATTATATTCTATTAGATATCGTTTTGGTTTTTGCAATTAAAAAAATTACACGAGCTTTAACGCTCTTAATTATACGATAGTTCTTGCCTTTCTTCTTGCTTGTTTGACCTTATCAGAAGTTCTATCCACTTCGTCATTGAATTGGTCCAACATCTCGTTCTGTTCTTCAACTTCTTGGTGAATAGCTTGTCCTATTTGTTTTTGTCTTTGAATAATCTTTCTGAGTTGTTCTACCTCTTGGTCTTGATCTTTATGTATTTGAACTTGTTGTTGCATTAATTCCTTATTATTTAATGCCATGGTTTCTTTAGTTTCTTGAGGTTGTCCGAATACTCTTGAGGATTGTGAAGCACCAGAAACTAATTCTTGTCTTTGGAATGTTTCCAAACTTTCTATTAAAGCATTAAGAGTCTCTTTAAGCTCATTCAATTGGTTTTGGCGTCTTTCACGCTCCCTTGCAGGAATTTGAAATCTTGATAATGACTTAATTAAATTCACAAAACTAGGTTGGTATATCTTGTTAATCTTGTCTCTAATTTTGATCTTGTCACGAACAGAATCGTCCACTTTTTGGTCCAATATTTCTGCTTTAAGAGTTCTGAAAATCTCTAACCAATTAGTATCATCAATAGCATCTGCTGATGTAAGTAATTCTGCTTCATTGTGACTTCCTCCGTCCATAGATCTGAAAAAACTAGGAGAAAACTCGAAGTTTGGGGGTATGTGCATGAATTTGTGTAAGGTTTTTATATTTTGAAGCGAGCTGTCTCTAACTACAGCATTGAGAAAGTTTGTCAATTGTAATTTTCTCTCTTCAATGATGGTATCCGTTTGGTTCTTGAACCAGTTGATTCTTTTGGCAGGTAATGGGTACGGAAACTCTTTGATATCTATTCCGAGCTCTTCACAGAGATTGCTTACGAGTTCCTCGAAGTCAGAATACCGTTTTTTAAATGACAATGACCGAAGGGGAAGCTTGACTGATACATCGTAATAGACGGTTCCCCCACTTGTGGAGGCACTGGGTATTCTGATAAAAGACATCTCAGAAACGGTTAATTGATGATGCTCAAGGATGGTGATGTTTTATTGGATACTTCTTGCGATCGTTGCCTTCGATGATATTGACTGGTAATAGTGTGACCAGTACAATTGTGATGAGTAACTCAAGTTTCTTTAGTAAGTCCGTTATAGTGGTGATCAGTTGCAGTTGCCGCTGAGGGGTGGGACGTGACGTGTAACGGTGTCAAAATAGGACGGAATGTGGATATGTAGTCAGTTAGCTACGCAGAACTATTGGTTCAATTGGTAACCGGCTGGTGACTGGTCTGGGATGTTGCTTTACTTGTTACATTAGCCTCGTCTAACTGCACAGGATATATAAAGGAAATACGGGCAATAGTCACATGACTCATATCACTTCCGACCAAACTGAACACGTGACTTATCTCATCTGCCTGCCCCAGGTTATCATTGCTATCGGAACAAGGGGAAAGCCTCGAGACCAAGCAAAATCAGATTATTGGAGTGTAATATTACTTCAAAGGACCAAAAATCATCAATTGGCTAATATCCCATTAGGAGAGATTTCTATTGCTTCCATACATCACCCTGCAGCTTACTGGTAGCCCGCATTCACCCAATTTGGAACTGGTATATCGAAGCGAGATACCTGAAGAATTACCAATTAACCAGTTAAAGCCCACAAATACTTCCAGATTGACACTTTTACGTGACTAAAGCTCTCAAACTATCCTTTACTTAGTGTCGCCTTCATGTCGTATCAGTCAATTCCTGGAGAGGCTCCGAAAACCCCTAAATCTAGCTCCAGTTCACTGGTTCCGAATGTAGCCTCTACCAATGCTTCCACCACCAATGCCTCAACTAAGTCCATAAGATCAAATCAAGGAGTAGAAGGTAGCAGTGCGGACCTCGAAGATACTCCACTTTTAAACAACCAGAGGTTTGTGGACCCAGATGACCCGATAGTCTCACCATTAAACCTATACAAGGTAAGACTCCTTAAATCAGGAATCATCGGATTAATTGTGGTCAACACCATCCTCTTCCTTGGATTCATGTTCAGTGATTTCATCACCATCCCAGGTTTAAACAATCCAGGAAAATCCTTTTTGGAAATGGACTTGGCACTCTTGTGTGTATTTTCCAATCTCCTTACTTTATGGATCTTCCACATTTCATCCTATTACGAGAGGGTTATAGGCTATATCAGCAGTGTATTGATCCTCATCACCTTTGTGGTGGTATTCTCCATCAAGACCACGAGAGAAAGACTCGGTATTACAGGTAGTTTGTTGCTTATCTGGACTGGATTGAACATTTTTGCTGATTCCTTAGTGGACTTGGCAGTTGAAGAAGGCAGAAAGTATCAAGAAATCAGATACACCGGAAGAGTGGAAAAAAGAAGATCTGTCTACGAACTCTTCGTGATGTTCTCTAAGACCTTGGTCAAGTTGGTTTTGTTGCTTATCATCTGGAACATAAGTTTGACCTTATGGCTTCAGTCATTCGATACTCATGAAAAGCCATGGGGTAAATTAATTCCTGTCAACGGCGACCAATTCAAAGTTCACTTGCACTGCTCAGGAAACGTTCACGAAGAAGATAAACAGCCTATTTTGCTTGTTGAGGGTGGTCAGATGACATCTTCTGAAGAATTCCAGGAATGGATTGAGGAATTGTTTCATCTTAAAAAGATACACAGGTACTGTATCTGGGACAGACCAGGTTATGGTTGGTCAGACAGTTCTCCATCTCCTGTTTCTATCAATATTATCAGTGAGTATCTTATTGAAGCATTGGACAAGGAAGAAATCGAAGGACCTTTCAGTTTGGTTGGTTTCGATATTGGTGGATTATACTCCCAGATGTTTGCATCCAAGAATCCAGGAAAGATACACTCTATTTTATTCGTTGACAGTTGGCACCCGGATCTTTTGAAGATTAGACCATTTAGTGGTGCTAACCGTAAGAATGAAAGTAAGAGGGTATACAAGAACATTTTAGAATTTATGGATACCTGGAGAGGAATTAAATTATGGTTCAAGGGATTAATTTCACCTTTGGGTTTGGTCCAGAACTTCCATTGGTTTTTGCACCCAAAGAAATACTCCTCCAAGAGTAGAATCTTCGGAAGAGACATGATTTACCTGTCACGTTATATTAGAGCCAGACTTCAAGAGCAAGTCACTGCATCTATTTTATCCTACAATGAAATCAAGAATATTGATTTGCACAACTTACCAGTTAGTGTTATCTCTTCAGACTTCATGATCAAGAACTCCTTGAACTGGGGTAAGTGGCAACAAGAAATCTCTAAGTTCAGTGACAATACCATAGAATGGGTTATTGCTGAAAACAGTGATCATAAAATATGGAAAAATCCAAAGGGTAAGGAACAATTACAACAATTGTTGTTAAGGTTAGTTAGTGAAAAGAGTAACTACAAATAAAAGTATTTGAGTATTTATTGGTTGCAAAATGATAGTTACAGGAATACTATCAAATATTTAGTCAGATAATATAAGAACTACTAGAAATAAGATGATTTAAGATAATCTGTAATATAACATGAGATTAATGTAAGCTTATTATTATAGAACATCAAATAATAGATTTAATTAGAAGTAATCTCTATTTCATCTTGTAATTTTAAAGAGGATAAATTTGAAAGATGAGATTGATAACTGGGTTCTTTTGCACCCAAATCAAAGGAGCCAACAATAACATAAGTAGATAGATGGGATCATAGGTTTGGTAGTTTACTGTAAAGTAATTTTCACAAGATGCATCTCCTTACAGTTACTGGCTTATACAGTTTCCGTAGTATTGCATCGAGTGACTGTGGTTGTTTGTCAAGGCATGTGAAAATGTGCTGGATCAAAGTGAAGGAGTGCATAGCTATAGTTCCTATAAGGGTAATTTTAATTATTATGGCTCCAAAGCTATGAACAACTTGGTTAAACTAAGGAACTGATAAGTAAAGGAGTCATTCCTAGGGGAAAGGAAGCTAGTTAGAAATTTATATTTAGAATATTAATAGTAGATCAATTATTGAGGCTATTACTGAAAAATTTGTCTTCGAAAGACCCAATTCTCTAAAGGAGAAAGAATAGGCAAGGTCAAAAGTTGACCAAGGTCAGATAGGTGTTTTTAAACTACTGAGCGAGACTAATTACATTTTACTTCGTTCCCTTGGTGCTAATTACATTACTGGTGCATCAATCTATGTCCGACTTCATCTGAGACTTATGATCTGATAAGGCTAGCGAATATATGTCAAAATTAAGGCCAAAACCTTCTCTCGCGCCGTTTAGCGTAACACGATGAGCTTCTCGTCGTTTTCCCTTGCTTGACAAGTTTAAGCTAGGTGACTGGCCATTTATCAAGAGTAACCGATTTTTCACCTTTTTCACACACATCGCTAACCCCAGTCTGCTTGTCGTGATTACCTAATGCTCATCACTGCTAACCATGAAATACCTAGTGGTATACGGTGCAGCAGCCGTTTTAGTCCACATATCGCCCCGTTTCGGTGGTTGCAATGGCTCCTATACAATGTAGGTGAAAACACTGGTAACTCCATCTCTAATCTCTACAATATAATCACCCTACAGTAACAGCAAATACACCGCTCCAGTGGGCCCCACCTAAGCCCCAAAATAGCAGTTTTCAGCCCCCACCACCTACACCACTCTCCCCCTCCATTCTACCCTCACAACAACACCCGTTGCCTACCCCCATCTCCCACTATCCCTCTTGAAACAGCTGGCACCGGGTGCAACTTGGGCTGGCTTATACACGTGACTCTATCGCGATCGTCTAGTAAGTTTGGGCACGCAAACATCACCAGTGCACGCCCAGCCATATTTGTGTAGGGTACCAACACTCCTATTTGTTACATCTCCTCTTTTTACCCTATACCTACCACCATACCACGGGGCAAGTCAGAAACCCTCCTTAGAACTCCTCCAGTATCTTCATACCCGCTACTGGTACCATCTACTGTCAAGTTTCTCGCCACAAATCGCCCCCAAACCCCCTCCCCGCCTTATAAACTTGGCAACAAAAATATAAAGGCACACTCATCCTTGTTACACGTCAAATACGATAAGAAAGTGACTGATACCACGATAAGGTTAACAGTAAACGATCAAGCCATCCAGCCTCATATTCCTCAGTTACTTAGTTAGTTAAGCCGACACCCTTTGAGTTCCAGCCGCTTAGTAACGGCTTAACATTCCCCTACATTCCTTTTAATGGTCATTACGTAATGCCAGAAAATTCATCTAGAGATATCGTCAAACCCCTCTCCAGGACGTTATCATCATCTAAGTCCAGCAACAGAGGTGGCACTCCTCCACCACCCATGAGTCCTCCTCCATCCAGCATTCCACCTTCAAACTCCTCCTCCTCCTCCAACAATAACACCACTACCGCCACCATCAACAACATCGCCAATATCACCAACTCCACAAATACTTCCTCAAATGGCAATTCTATCAACACCTACAGTTCAACCCCGATTCCTGCTCCTGTTAGACATAATTCCTCCAGTCACTCTCATACTTTGAAGAGAAGCATCCTGCAAAATCTTGGAACCAGCATATCTCCTAGTAACATTAGCGCTAATGTTAATTCTAACAACAACAATAATGGTAATGGTTCTTCCAATATCAATGGAAATGTAGGTAGAAGATCATCTTTTGGCCTTAATTTCCTTAATAATTTCAATTCTATCAGATCCAATCATCAACCTCCTTCTCCACCAGAAAATCCACATAGTTTCATGTCCAACAGTCCAACTATTGCAAACTTGAATAATTTTGCTTCGACTACTTTACATGATGAAGCAGTAGCGAATGCTCGTCGTACTGAAGGAAGTGGTGGTAGTAACTCAAATAGTGATTCAGATGCTGCAACCGGGATTGTTCATAGTAAAAGCATATCTGAGCTTAATAACACCACCGAAATCGGGAATTCTAATGAGATCAATGAAAACGAAACTACTTCTAACATTACTACTACCAATATTAATAATGATTTGGCTACAGAAGAACTTCAAGGTGATATTTTGGAGTCTGAAGATGATAAGAATGGTATGGATAAAGATGGATTTTTCTCTGTGAGATTAACTCCATTAATAGATCATTCATCATCTGCTTCTGGACTTTATTTTTCTCCAATTATCAGAAAAATTAAACCAACTTCAAATATTTCAATTGGAAGATATACTGAAAAAAATAAAGCTGCAGCTCATGCTCCTCAAGGATCTTCTGCTCCAATTGTTTTTAAAAGTAAGGTTGTTTCTAGAACTCATGCATTGTTTGAATGTAATTCCGATGGTCAATGGTTCCTTAAGGATTGTAAATCTTCATCAGGAACCTTCTTAAATCACATCAGATTATCACCAGCTTCTCAAGAATCTACTATGATGCCATTAATTGATGGTGATATAGTACAATTAGGAATGGATTATAGAGGTGGTACTGAAGAAGTATATAGATGTGTGAAAATGAGATGTGAATTCAATAAGAGTTGGCAAAGAAAGGTTAATCAATTTAACCTTGAAATTCATAAGAAATTGAAGAATTTACAGATAAATACCGATGAAACCGATTCCAAACAAATCACTAATGCTATCACAGGAGGAGAAGAATTGGCTGAATGTGCCATTTGTTTAAATAAGATTGATCCGTGTCAAGCATTGTTTATAAGTCCATGTTCTCATGCTTGGCATTACAAATGTATTCGTCCGATTATAATTAAGAGTTACCCTCAATTCTATTGTCCAAATTGTCGTACAATGTGTGATTTGGAAACTGATTTGGATGAAGAAGATTAATCTAATATCAAATGTACTTTTAATCAAACAAACATAAGCATCTATCACTTTTTTTTAGGTGTTTAGGAATCAACAGCACAATTACCCAGAAGTCTGATTTATCAAACACTCTTGTTCGATGGGAATCCAGTTGATTCTATTATTTTTTTTTTATTAATAATTCTGGGATTCCCTTAAATATAAGAAAGTATTTGGATAGATTAATTTAATATTCCAACTGATAATACTTTTTGAGTTTAGATTTAATTTTTAAACCAAAGATAACTTACCATCAAGAACAACACAGTTTCATGAAAACTTAAGAACCATGAAGTGAAGTTATTTGAACATCTACGAATGAGGAATTTGGTACTACTATACAGTCTAATAATAATCTAGTCTATACACTCGCTTCATGGGTTCAACTAGTATTAATAATAATCATGATACATCAGTCTTTCTGATATCTTTGTATAAGTTTAGATATCAACATGTCAATATAATGGCCTTATGCCACTAGGAAAGTTTTTCTGTAGTTTCCCATCAATATGTGAAAAAGATATCTGATAACTCAAATATTAACTAGTCTGCTTTGAATGGAATCATTCACTAGCTGATTTAACAGTCGTGGTTCTGTTTCTTATAATATTAGTACTGAACTATATACATTTTGCCAACCAGGTCGGGATCTTTTCAGATATCTGAACAAAGACAACGCTACTTGAGGGCTTTTAAGACTGGTATTATAAGTTTTAAGGTTACCGTATTCATAAAATCGTGCGGATTAAGGAACAATAAAGGTTCCAATAAATAGTATTAAATAATTAAACTCAAATTCAAATTAGTGATTTTAGTAGTACAGACTCGCAATGAGTGATTGTGGGGGGATTCATTTCACATTCCAACTCCATTTGTGATCTCAGGTCCTTCGTTTTTATTCCATACTGAATAAAATTGAGATATTCCCGATGATGATGAAATAGAAGATTCTGTTACCGAAGTAGTTTCATAATCATCAACTTTATTAGCAGATATGTCTGAAGATTGAGGATATGAAATATTCATATTTTCATGAGGATTTTTCCAAAAGTTCATGTCGAAATGATTTTCTATATTAGAATTTGAAGGATCTTGATGTTGGAGGTGTGATTCTAATTGGTCATTAATATTTGGAGTTTCAAGACTATTGATCTGAGTTCCCAAATTTCCCTGGCCATTCCTTGGAAAATTACCAGGATGTCCATGAGGGTCATTGGGGTTAGGCTGAGAATTATCCGGGTTTTGATTCTGGTTTTCCCATGTTTGGAAGTTTTCTGGTGTAAGAATATCGAAATCAACTCCAACCATAGTTCTTGGGGACGGGATTGGCATGCAAAAAGCTCTACTTAATTGAGAAAATGGGGTCTCTGAATGCTTGTCTTCATCTTCGTCAATTTCAGAGATATATCCTGTCCTGGTAGGTGGTTGATGAGGCTCACTCAACAAAGTAGTAGTTTTAGAGCTTATGAAATCTTTTATCTTGTCAAAGATTTCCAAAGGTAAGGTAATGTCATTTTTCAACTGGAATATAAGTGAATATATCCTGCTTAAAGATTCCATTCCTACGGTAGAACCAAGCATGTTTATCGAATCAATAAGCCCGCATGCCAATTCCACAAGCTTAATACATACACCTGGACCATTAGATTCAAATGCAAAGATGGGCAAATCTTGAGTATCATCAAGAAATTGCAGGGCTATGACCACTGGGAACGAAGGGTGAAGGCTTTCATTCTTATGGTCCAATAAGTTATTTTTCTTGGTTATGTGCCAGGTCAAAGATTTCATCCAGTACTTACTGAGTAAAATATTAAGCTTCTGAACATCTGGTATATCCGTCATTATTTCTATGTAGCTCAACTGTTGTTGGACACTGATGAGCCATGAAGATGATCCAGAATTTGTGTTTGAGCTTGGCATCAAAAGATTATTATTGGCAATTTCAGTACCTAACTTCATGGAAATTATTCTATCAAAGAACCGTTTATCAGGAATGGAAAACACACGAACCAACTGGGTGAATCCTGTTAATAAACCGGCATATTCTTCATCTTCTAATGATGGATATGGAATGGAAGGTTCAAGAATGATAGGTAAGTCATCTTCAATACACATGAACCGTTCAGTTACCAAAAGCAAATAGTATATCTTTCGCAACCTATGAATCTCTGCTGGAGACTTTAAACGAAAAGTATTTTGGTCATGAAGTCCTAATACTTGTGCTGTAGAAATGGCCTCCCGCAAATAAATTATAGCTGGAGTGATACTTCCCTTCACGTTTATATGATACACATACAAGAAAAATGAAGTAAGTAAACTTTCAGGGCTTGGATGAAACCGATAATTGTAAAAATTACGAGCTCTTTCGGCCTCTTCTACAACTTTGGTTGGGTCAAATCCTTCCGGAACCGCAATAAGTTGGTTCTTGGTGGTAATGAATGTGACATGACTAGCGATGGCTGCTGAAAGGGCACATGCCAACGTATAGGAAGGAATACTTTCAGTTGTGATGAAATTCACCAGTGAAGTTGTTACATTAACCAACTGAGAAATCAAGTGGGCTACTGACACAACTGGCCACACTCCGTAGTACCATGTTTGATAGATTTGCAAGCATTGAAGTACTTTATCCATGGGTAAGGAGGGGATGAAATGAGGAGTGGTTAGTGATAGCGCATTCTTGTAGATTGCTTCACGAGTCTCCTGTTTAAGACGTGCACCTGTGTTTTTCCTTTGTCTTTTGGTGGTACATGGAAGTGATAACTTGACACACCTAGTGCACGGAGTCAACTGGTCACATTTGACCTTACGAAGGGAACATGCATCGCATGGATGTGTATATTTTGAACGACTTTTGGTAGTCTTCTTGGTGATACCACCCCCACTTTTCTCTTTTGTAGTCTTGCTGGAGCTACCTTCTTCATTTGATGGCTCCTTATCACTTTCCTTGTTCTCATTTTGGCTCTCTGGCTCAGGGATCACTACCTCCAGCGACGAGGCGCCATCTGGTAGCGAAAGGAGCATCGAGATGTTAGTGAGAGATGATGATGTGGAAATCGACATGGCAAAAAAGCAAGCAAACGATGGCCTCGGTCAGTAGTAGTATTATGGTTGTGATAGGTCAGTTCCGGAGGGTCTAGAAGGATTTTTTTTTTATTTTTTTTCTTTATTATTAACTTATGACTCTAACGATGGTTGATAGTTCTAGAGGTAGACACTTGATGGTCGGGTGGTGCAGATATGCAGAGGCTTGGTGGTTGTGATTTTTCACGTTTTTTCTTTTTTTA
This sequence comes from Suhomyces taliae, assembly GCA_030572155.1. Taxonomy (NCBI): domain Eukaryota; kingdom Fungi; phylum Ascomycota; class Pichiomycetes; order Serinales; family Debaryomycetaceae; genus Suhomyces; species Suhomyces taliae. The sequence continues at coordinate 8,454 of JAJLZJ010000069.1, read as the reverse complement.
AACTAGCCTTTTGATACACCCCTTTAAGCCCTCAGGTGAATACCCTTACTCATTTTGGTATAATAGATTTGATGACTCGTAAATCGTTCCCGTTCTGTGGGGAAGCCACGTGATGATTGGGGAAACCGCGTATGCAGGTACTGATGGGGAATAATTAATAAGTAGAAGCGGGGTGGAAAACCCAACAGAACCTTCATCAGCCAATAAAATATCATGATTCGCGACTCACTATTGGTTACCTTAGTAGTTAATGATGGGGTATAGTAGGTTTAGCCGTACTTCCAGCTGACCGTTGCAAAGATCCACACATCTATTTAACCGTATATATATATATACATATATGTAGTTTATATGCACACCCAAATTTTTGGGCACATAATTAGTTACTCTAGTCTAAACATGACTACGCCTATGCATCAAGTGTCTAAAATATGGCGTCTTATGTGGAAGGTGCAGTTACGAACCAGTTCATCAAAGTTCCAACAATAGAAGTCATGACCATTTTAAACCGTATAACGGTCGATTGGGGGTATTTCATTGAAATCGTCTCCACCTTCAAAATTTCAGTCATTCGGAGAATACCAATTACTCTCAGATCATTTTCTTCTTGTATACTCATCAAAATATTTCACCTACTAAATTAGTCCATAATTAAGATGACCTGCTTTATGTAGCGAATTATGCTATAATTTATAGTATGTCATACCAACAGTATCTAACATTAAATATAGTGACCCAAAAGTCTCAAAGACCTTAAGGCATCAGCTCTTTTGTTGGTCGCTTCGTCTTTCTGTTCGAGGAGTATGTGGGTTTGCCCCGCATTCCCTTCCCCGGATTAGCTCTATGCAGGGTCCCCATCCTTTGTCTAAATATCACCAAATATATCCAAAACCACTCTTGACATTTACTACTCGTCTGTAATACTGCTCGCAAGCATGTTCACCACCATTGAGCTCAATCCAGACAGTCTCCACAGTCCCAAAATCGGGAAGCCGGTGATGAGAAGATCCAAAACTGGATGTCTTAGCTGTCGTAAACGGAAGAAGAAGTGTGATGAGGCAAGGCCAGTGTGTGTGTTCTGTCAGAAGAGAGGTCTTAATTGTGAATGGGAGATCAAACATTATGGATTAAGGGGCAAGGGTAGAATTGCGCAACCAGCAAAGATAGAAAGCCCTGAAAAAAAAAAAAAGGTAGTTGAAAAGTTCGAGAAGCCTAGAGATAGTGGAAACGGACTTATAAATCCAGAGATAATCGACCTGATCTGTGGCCAGGCAAAAAGACTCAATGAAATCGAGCCTGACTCCCCAGCTCTAGAGATCGAAATGGTTGAAACCAATATGGGAAATAACGAAATCGAATTATTTTCACCTCAAATGCCCTTTTCAGAACTTCTTGAAGCCAATAATATTATCAGATCATCTTCGCCATTTGACTTGATGAATGATCAAGCTCTCCAAGACATTGTCAATGACTACGCCCCAATATTAATGCAACCATCTTCTTCATTCAATTTATTTCTCGATGAAACTGGGCTTTTCTACCTCAATTACTTTGAAAGTAATGTAGCCAGTGTTTTATCCGTGAGCCCTAGATCATGTAATTACTTTATCAAGACATATTTTGCCCTCGCAGTCACCAACGAATCAATTCTGAATGCTTTAGTAGCTTGGGGTGCTCTTTTCTATCGTGAATCAAACAACGAAATTGTCAATCAGTACCTTCAAAAGTCCAAAGATAGTGCAAATAAATCATTATCGAACAAATTTGACTACTTTGTCACCCTTGCATATTATTTGATCAATATTGGAATCCAAGTTTGCTCTGGAGATACCAGAAATTGGCACTCTATTTTCAATAAATGTTGTGATTTACTTGGAGCATATGGAGGAGTTAGAAGATTTATCAAAGATTTCAACTATTCCAACGATTGCAAGTTTTTGCTTGCAAATTTCCAATTTCATGATGTTATGTCTTCTGAAACTCTTACTAAAGGAACCAGGTGTTCGTTAAGTAACTACAATGATATTTTCCAAACCACAATGGAAAATGAAGTCTATGGAATAGACCCCTATCAAGGATGCATACAGCCAATTGTTTTATTATTGGGAGAGATTATGAACAGTTATGCCAAGTTAAAAACTCATACTCAAGCTTTGAATAAAGAGCTCAATTCTGGAGAAGCAAAGGATCTGATGCATTTCCAAATGAAGAGAATGAACCACTTGGAAACAATCGATCTGTCTCATGACGAGTTAAGAAATAAAGTGAAATACTGTAAACCAATTCAATCTCAATTAGATCAATTACCTTCAGAAGAAGAAAAGGAAAGACATCTCAAGTTATTCGAATTATACAAGCTTACATGTAAGCTGTATTTGGCATTATATTTCAAGAAACTTCAACCAGATTCGAGTGATGTTCAGTATTTGCTCCTCAAATCTATTAAAATTATAGACGATTTGATTGAGACCAATCTTAAGGGAACATTTAACATGTCTTTGCTTATTTGCGGAATATCCTGTTGCAACCAGTATGACAGAAATGTTATGGATAAAAAGTTCCAGAAGATTTACTCCACTTACAAGGTAGGAAATGTTGAAAGAACATTAGATATTGTCAAAGAAAGTTGGAGAAGAAATCCAAATGGAGGTCTTTGTATAGATTGGATTGACATTTGCAACGATTTTGGCTGGAAATTATCATTATGCTGAATTTTGAGAAAAGAATTAATAGTAAACCAAGACCAGGCTGGATCCAATTGGTTGACTTTCATTCCACATATGTTGCAAATAAAATTTGGCAGCGATTAAAAATTAGAAGATATACTAGGAAAATCTGAGTAATTCAGAATTACCTTCACGGTCAAAGAATGTAAGAAAATTTAGGCGTTTCGTATCTAGGTTTCTTGTTTAAAAGTAACATAGTAATTCTAATTCGTTATATAGAGTGCTAATAAATTTTCAAATTTAGTAAATATTAATAGTTCTCCATTACCTTTAATTAACTCCATATTTTATGCCATCCTTTCCCTTAGAGGTTGTTTTATCTATTTATCTTGGCTGATAATTGACTCCTGCTTATCTGTAGGACTGCTTATGGAATCTTACGTAAAGGGTTTGGGTCGCAGGACACGTGCCCTAATATGACTATTATCATAATAGTATGGCATTTTACGTGTCACCCAAATAGATCATATAGCCTGGTGTTACAAGACCATTCCCCTCCCAATACACCTGTGTATTGATCTAATTGTACTACTCCTCTTTTTAGGTCAATTTTTCAACAATATTTCACGTTACCTGCTCCAATTCCATATTTCTTATTTCCGTCTCGTTGATTGACGAATCATATATTCACTCCATTCACATAACCTGATTCATATGGTCTCGATATCGAAGATACTCAATAATGGGTTGCTTCTAGCTGGTCAATCTGTGTTTCAAGACCTTGCTACCCCAGAACAGGCTTCACTTAATCAATATAATATAATCAATTTCTTAGGCGGCTCTGGCCCATACAAGCAAAGACAAGGGTATGGTATCTCCACTGAAATTCCGCCCCAATGTAAGGTGGAACAGATTCAGCTTGTTTCAAGACACGGTGAACGGTACCCATCCAAAGGAGATGGTGTTCAATTTGAGAAGGTTTTGAAAAAATTCCAATCATATGATAAGACTTATAAAGGTGACTTATCGTTTTTAAATGATTACAAGTACTTCGTAGAATCCCCAGATTATTATGAACAAGAAACCACTAGCTCCAACTCTGCTGGGCTTTATGCTGGAACAGCCAACGAAATAAGACATGGTACAACATTCAGGGTAAAATATGGAGGCTTATACGATTCTGGTGAAAAACTACCAATATTCACCACCAACTCAAGAAGATGTCACCAAACTTCAGATTACTTCGCCAGAGGATTTTTGGGAGACGAATATTCAGATGATGCATTGGAATTTGTTATTGTTGATGAAGACGGTAAAATGGGTGCAAACTCGTTAACCCCTAGATATGGATGTGCTAAGTTCGATTCCGATGTCAACAGGGATACCATATCCAAATATGATAAATCCTACTTGAACAACATTTTATCAAGATGGCAGAAAGAAAATCCCGGGCTTGATATATCAACTTCTGATGTCCAATCTTTATTCCTTTGGTGTGCATTTGAACTAAACGTAAAAGGAAAATCTCCATTTTGCAGCTTGTTTTCCAACGAAGAGTATATAAAAGAGTCTTATAGAAATGACCTTGAGAACTACTATTCGATTGGACCAGGAAACAGTTTTGCAAAGGTGGTTGGATCTCCAACGTTGAATTCCGTACTTGAGTTACTCAAAGACTCAGATTCAAAAAATAAAATATGGTTATCATTTACCCATGATACTGATATGGAGCTATTTTTGACATCTTTAGGTTTAATTGACGAAACAGAAGACCTTCCAGTAGACGAAGTTCTTTTCCCTAATCCTAATAGTGCTGCTGAATTGTTACCTCAAGGAGCTAGAATATACATTGAGAAGTATAGTTGTGGTGAGAGCTCGTATGTTAGGTTCATCTTAAATGACTCTGTGTTCCCAATACCTAAGTGTTCTTCTGGACCTGGTTTCTCCTGTGAACTTGAAAAATTCATAAATATGGTAGAATCAAGATTGGAAGGTATAGATTATCATGGCCAATGTGGAGCAGACTCAAATTCACCTAGCAACTTGACCTTTTACTGGGATTATAAAAATGTCAAGTATAACGCAACTCTAATTAACCAATAGAATAGAACGATGTTGGTTGCTTTGCTTTTTAAGAATAGCTACTGTTTTAAGCCCCCTTATAGAATATTAGTTTCAATATAAACCATGCATTTATCCTTTAGGGGGCTACCAAAAATATTTTAACCCGTTTACTTTAACGGAATCTACTGCCCTTCCCAGTTTGAGCTTGTAAGCATAATAATGTTTTTTGTTGTTTCCAATATGACTAATTTCAACTCAAGTAAAAATTTTCTATTGTGATGGTCTTGATGTTCACAAGCAAATTAGAATATAAGGTACCTTTTCTATATATAGATGTGAAATATACAAGAAAAAAAGCAAACACCGAAAATTTCTTGGACGTCATTTCCAAATGCCACATTTTGTTAAAGCCGTCTCAAGAGTTATGAGTTATGAGTTTTCCAATTATACGGTAACGTTCCAGTTACCAAGAAAAATATGGGGAAAAAATATAATTAATGGGTTTTGATGACTCACTACCTTGATGTGGCTAAACTAAACGGAATTAAACGGTTTGTTTCAGGGTTTGAGGCTTTGTAGTTTTTAGTGCGCGGCTGTTATGAAGCTTCGCATGCTTCATCTACAGGAAGGAAGGGCTGTACTCCGGATACGGGTTTTATCAAAAAGCTTCTCTGTTTTTTTAATCCTATATCGGAATTATACCAAGTAATTGTAATATATAAGAAGCTATAATTCCCCTGGTTTTCACTTTTTTTTTTTCTTATCCTTGTATAGTAATTCAATTTTTTACAATGCATTATCGTTTTATTAGAGACAGTTTCTTTGGACGGGTTATTTATCACCTTTCAAAGCGAAAAATCTTCCGTCATGGGGAAGAAATGCCAGACTACGTGATTCCTGAAAAGTATCTTGTTGGTTCATCAGAGCCTCAAGATACCGGAATGGAAAAACAGTACGAAGGTGCTCCTCTTGAAAAGGAAGATCTGGATCCGACTCATTCCGGTCAATCAGGTACCGATGATCGTATTGATTCAAAGGTATATGTGGATTGGGATGGTGATAATGATCCAGAAAACCCCCAAAATTGGCCAATCTACCAAAAAGCCTTTTTCATTTTTGAAATTGGTTTTTTGACAACATCTGTCTATATGGGTTCTGCTATTTACACTCCAGGTATTGATCAAATCATGGAACAGTTTAATATTAACCAGACCAAAGCATCATTACCTTTAACTATGTTTGTTATGGGGTATGCTATTGGTCCTATGTTCTTGTCACCAATGTCTGAGCATGCTGCTTTTGGTAGAACATATATCTATATCATTACATTATTCATTTTTTTCATTCTTCAAATCCCAACTGCATTAGCAAAGAATATTGCATCATTAAGTGTATTAAGATTCTTATGTGGTTTTTTTGCATCTCCAGCTTTAGCTACTGGTGGAGGTTCTATTGCTGATGTTTTATCCATTCCATATGCTCCAATTGGTATTGCTAGTTGGTCTATGGCTGCTGTTTGTGGACCATCTCTCGGACCATTGTTTGGTTCAGTTTTGACTGTCAAAGGTGGATGGAGATGGACCTTTTGGTTCATGGCAATCATCAGTGGAGTTTGCTTGTTGACAATGACTTTCTTTTTACCTGAAACTTTTTCAAAGACTTTACTTTTGAGAAAAGCAAGAAGATTAAGAGCAGTCACTGGAAATCAAAACATCACCACTGAAGATGAAGTCCATCATGCCGATTCATCAATTGGTAAAATAGCAAAAGATATTTTATGGAGACCTATTGAGGTCACTTTCACTGAACCTGTTGTTTTCTTCATTGATGTGTATATTGCGTTGGTTTATTCCATTTTATACCTTTGGTTTGAGGCATTTCCTCTTGTCTTTCTTAATATTTACCATTTCACTTTGATTCAAATGGGTGTCAGTTATGTTTCCATTATGATTGGTATCGTTCTTGGATGTATCATCTACTTGATTTGGATCAAGGGAGCATACACTGATAAAATATTAGCAGGAGAACATCTCGTGCCAGAATTCTTCCTCCCGGTTGCAATTATTGGAGGTGCAATGATGCCTATAGGTGTTATGATTTTTGGATGGACTTCAGTTCCAAGTATTCATTGGATAGTACCATTGATTGGTGCTGCCATTTTTGCCCTTGGAGCTTTCATAGTATTCCAAACTTTAGCAAATTATTTGGGTATGTCTTTCTACAGATATTTAGCCTCGGTCTTTGCTGGAAATACTTTATTCAGATCACTTATTGCCAGTGTATTTCCATTATTTGGGCATTCTTTATTCTACAATTTAAAAACTAAAAAGTTTTTGGTAGGATGGGGAAGTTCCGTAGTGGGTTTCATTTCACTTGGTATGATTGTGATACCGGTACTTTTTTATCTCAACGGTGAAAAGTTGAGAGCTAGATCTAAGTACGCCAACTAGGTTTTAACAGAATCCATATAGAATATAGGTTAGTTGATACCTTTTTTTTTCTTTTTTTCTTTTTTCTTTTTTCTTTTTTCTTTTTTTTCTCTATAGCTTATTCATCAAATACTGTAATATATACCTAGCTCTTGATATAAACGTAGAAATTTGTAAAACCAAAGACTTTTTGATAATGAGTGAATCAATTTGGACAATTTAACATATTCTCCTGTGAACTGAAAGAAAAAATCAAAGGAAACCAGGTTCTACCTAAATTATTCTTGTATGAGTCATAGCCAAAGGAGGGGAAGGGTGGATCTCTGGGCTCATTGCACAGACACTTTTTTTATAAAAATAGTACTATTATCACAATAGATGGTATATTTAGGGCTCACCTAGTAGCTATCAATGATCTCATAAACGTGTAGATCCAACGTGGTACCTAAAATGAACTGGGCATTCGGTATAGACTATTTATAGAAACTACGATTTTTGTTAGTATGCTATATCAAGGAAAATTGAATAGTCTATCATAGTACTCGTGGATCATGATGAGGTATTTAATATCAATACTTATATATATATATATAGAAATATACACTACTATTGTCTGTAGAACTTCTATGCATAAATCTAAAAATGGCTGCAAATTTATGCAGGTCGGGTTTCCCGGAACTCGGTCGGAACTCACGAACTTCTATTCTCTTCTATTAAATAGAAACCACCCATCCTAACAGTACTTAAATTATAAGCAAAATACGTAATAAATAGCTTGAAATTGTGAGTTTCTATCTGTAAAAGTATCAACCTTAAGAAATATAAAAGAATATAATTATTATCTAAAGCTAAAACCGATTTATAATCAAGATATTGTTATATATCAGCAATTTATAGATATTATAGAAACAGATAGAACGAAGTTATTGAATACTTTTAAATGATTACCATATAGTTCAGAAGCTACATTCTTCATTCTGTACAGATACATAAAAATTGTAAAGAAACATCAAACAATCTGTGCATTATTCAAAAATTTGAACTACTGATAGCAGTTTTCATAATCTATTCGTGCTATCAATTTAAAAGTTTAAGAAGCACCAAAAGGAGATGAAAGATGAACAATTTATACTACAAAACATACATAATACAATACAAATTAGACCTAAATATTAACTGTGACCCTCACAACCCAAACAACCAATGGTAATGCCACTTTTACACCTCAAACTTGACATCAATTATGCACTCCCCGCCCAGGTATATAAACCGGGTGGGCCCCCCCTGGGGCCCGC
>JAJLZJ010000068.1:0-56764 GCA_030572155.1 Suhomyces taliae | reverse complement strand
AATGGCACCACAGGCAACAATAGTACCGAATGGCTTGACCAAACCTAACATCATATCTAAGATTTTACCACCAACACCATCGAAGAAAACATCAGCAAACTTTTGTTCACCAATAGATTTCTTAAGGTTAGAGAAGAATTTTGGATCAGTGTAATCAACACAGATATCAGCACCAATGGATTCAACATATCTACACTTTTCAGCACCTCCAGAGATACCAATAACTCTTTTGCACCCAATGACTTTTTTTGCGATTTGAACACACATAGAACCAGTCGCACCAGAAGCAGCAGAGATAACCACAGTGTCAGTTGGTTTAAGGTTGGCAACATCCAAAAGACCAAAGTAGGCAGTCAAACCAGTGATACCTAAGATATCAAGGTACCAAGTAAGTGGAACTTGAGTGTTTTCAACCTTGTTGAAAATGGCTTCCTTACTAACAATGGAATAGTCGGACCATTTAAGTTCACAACTGATGATATCACCAGCCTTATATTTGTCCAACTTAGATTCAACAACTTGACCCAAACCACTAGATCTCATGATTTCACCCTTAAGAACTGGTGGAACGTACATTCTATCAGCTTGAATACCCTTTTGAATCCAAGCTCTTTGTGTTGGATCATTGGAAAGGTATAAGGTCTTGACAAGAAGTTCACCATCTTTAATTGGTCTTAATTCTTTGTTAACGAGCTTGAAAGTGGATTTTTCATCAGCTAAGTTATAATTGACATCCCTAGCAGGTGGGTCGTTTAAGATAAAGCACTTTGATTGGGAAGGCATGGTGGTATGGGGAAGGAAAGCTTGAAGATTTGGATGGGCTTGACTATTTATATGAAGGAGTGGGGATGGTGGGGAAATAGGTTCTGGAACCCCAGGTTGCGAAAGCCGAGTGCCGAGCACATCAAAAACTAAATTAAGAGCATTACGTATTGAAGCTTCAAGGTATTAAATGGAGGTGGGGGTAAAAGCATGGTAAGGCATTAGTTATTTATTTTTTCAAACTTTGCCGTTTGAATCAGAAATTAGGAGTAAACCCCACAGCTTCTTTTAGCGGGGCATATAGCTAAATTTTTGGTCCTAATGTTGGTTCCACCATCTGGCTAAAACCTTATTGTTTGACCCGTTTAGGAATAACCCGATGTGCTTACGTAACACCATCCGAGGTGACTTGGACCCGAATTCCCCAGATTATTTAATAACACCTTCTTAGTTATAACCGACACAAAGCACCGCTAAACCGTTACAATTACCTGATTTGAGCCGTTCTTAATCAGCAGGGTTGCTTAATTGGGGTATTTTACATGGAATTTCTAAGCGAAAGGGCGAAGCCAGATCCGTTTCAATTTTTGGAATATCTAGCAGCAAATTTTTTTTTGTGTTACAAAGGACCCAAGTCTGATCTTCGATAAGAACCACTCATCACAATAACCCTAAGCACTACGATATCTCCAGATTATACAAAATAATTCAGATTTTTCACTTGCACGTGACGTGACACGTGACACGTGATAAAGTTATTGGTAAAATTTCACCTACTTGTAGGTTTACGGTGGCTTTAGTATTACTACATGATTCTCCGACAGATTAAAGGTTATTAAATAATAAATAAGTATTGATACTTTAAATAATTGTCCCAAGAAGTTCTTGAATAGACCTATTTTTTGGGGGGTTCTTAAATTGTATCTAAATCATTCTCTGTTTAAGCTGGTATGTAACTTGTACTCCTTCATGAACAAAGAGCAAAAGTATCCGAGAGTAAGGGTGACCACACTCAATACGAAGGCACCTCTACAACCGGCGTTATAGGATGCTATGATAGCCAGACGGACGTACTTAGGAGCTTCATGGGTATACTTGGCATTGTCCATAGCCTTTTGGATAATTTTCGCAGCCACTTTCTTATCAGGTTCCAAAGCGGTGATTTTAGTGGTCAATTCACTTTTAAGAATTTGTTGGAAAATGGCAGAAGCAATGGTAACACCAATTGTTGAACCAGTAGATCTGAAAGTGTATTGAATCGAGGTGGTACATGCTTGGAACTTGGCTGGAACAGAAGCAATTAATGCTAACAAACTAGTGGTTAATAAACACGAGTATCCCAAACCTGGAAGCAACATCACGGTATATTGAGTGAAGATGGTAGACTTTGGAGATAAGGTCAAAAGCTTGGTGGAACCAATAACTGCAAGAAGACCAAGCACGGCGGTGATAGGATAATAACGACCAGTTTTTCTCATATAGACACCAGCAGCCACAGAACCACCCGAGACAGCAAAGAAGTTAGGAACTAATCTAAGACCAGCTTGGGAAGGAGTTAAGTTCAATACGGAGGTGAAAAATACAGGAACGTAGAAGGAATAGGCCAAAACACCCATGGTGAAGAACCAATTGGCCAAAGAAGATGCCAAAACTGTTCTCACTGTCAAGACTTCAAGAGGAAGAATTGGTTCTTCTGATACATACAATTCCACGTAAACGTACAATGCAAGAAGAACAGCAGAAGCTAAGAGTAAACCTGCAAAAGTGTACGAAGTGAACGGAATGTGTCTACCACCCAAGCTGGCAGCGGTCATAAAGGCAATTAAGGAAGAGACCAATAATGTAGAACCCAAGAAATCGACTCTTTTAAGTTTTTGGTGAACATCTTGGCCTTGAGCACCCAAACCTGGAGAACCTTCAGGGAAGCGTAAGACGAGGAAAACCACACCACTTACAAATATAATCAAGGGGATTTGAAGGATGAAAACGTATCTCCAACCGAGAGAATCGGCAATTACACCACCAATGAAACCACCGGATGCGTAACCTAAACCGTAGCAGATATTACCCATACCTTGGAAAACCCCTCTATCTCTAAGAGGAATAAGGTCGGACATGATGATGGTTCCTAGGGAAGTGAAACCTGAACCTCCACATCCTGCAATAAATCTTCCAATGATCAACATAAGGAATGAGTCAGTAGCACAAATGGCACAACCAAAAGTGAATAAAACCCCACAAACAAGTAAAATGGCCTTTCTACCGAAGATATCAGACAATTTACCAAACAATGGCTGGAAAGCAGCAGCAGAAACCAAGTAACTGGTTGCAATCCAGGAGATATTACCCACTTCGTTCAAGTCTGATGCTATCACGGTTAACAAAGATACAACGACAGTAGCGTCCAAAGCTGACATGAACACCGCCATATAGACCGAAGAGATCACTAGGTACAATTGACCTTTTGGTAAAGCATATCCGCCATTTTCATCAGGCACAATTTCTTGTTCAGCAGCTCCATACACGGTTTTATTAGGAGATGAGTCTGAGTTAGTACCTAAAAGACTGGCGTCTTCAGCAAGTAATTCGCCGGCAATGAAACCTTCTTGGCCAGCACTGGCGTCCTTCAACACACTGGGATGTAGATGGCGTTCACGGCTGGTGTCAGGCATTTTGGGTATGGTATGACACGAATTGGTGGAGGAAGATGGAAATAAATGGGGGGGTTTTGAAAGGGTTTTTCAGTGGAAATTATGGCGCTGATTGCACATACTGGAGCCACACGGCGGTAGCGGTCCTGATTCGGAGCTGTGGGGAACCTTATTATAATAGAAGGGTTAAAGAAAGAAGAAGAGAAGTTTTCAGGAATGGTATGGATACAGTCGCAGGAGGAAATGGTGGGGCTACTTCGGTGCAGATAAAATCTGGCTCGGGATCTGTTGGGGGCCAATTAGTGATTGGTGATTGGTGATTGGTGACTGGTAAATGTTGGTAATTATCGGAGTTAGTAGAGGGCTGGTCGCGGGAATAGTGACTAGTAGGTGATTTGGGGGAACTCTCGTGGTAGTGCAAGCCAATTTTAGGGGGGGTTTGCTTGCGAGAATAGGGAAGTGGTGTGAGTGTTTCTTCTTCTATTAGTACCCCCGTAGCCAAAGCCACCATTGGTGAAAAATAAATGGGGTGTAATTGTAATTGGGGTCGAGGGGTATAGTTGCGAATTACTATTTACGAAACCATTTACGAAGCATCTGGTACCGAATTAGGTCATTTAAGGGTCCCATGCTTTAGATAACACTGCAGCTTTTTTTCAGGGTTTTAGTGGTTTTTGGATGTTCTCGCTAGAAAACTTTTTTTCTCTCCCTAAGTTTAGGGTGCTGGGTCTCACGCGAAGCACCAAACGCGTCCCAACCATTACAACTAAATCATTAGATCATCAAGACTGATTATAGACACAGATTGACTACTGAGTTACAAGATACCAAAGGCTGCTACTCCCAGACAGATCTTATAGTAATATAGTCATTTAACAACGATCCCATTTCAAACATTCCCTTTAATAGCCAGCCTAGATGTCGATCCAAGCTCACGATGCCCCTAAGACCATCGCCAACTTGGTGCCAATGAAGATCGAGTACAGTGGGCCAGCCAACTCCAACCACTTCTTCACCGCCTCCAGAGCCACCGAGAAGTTCGGAGACGAAACCGTCGATGTTGCATACTTCAGAGGTAACAGATTAGTGGGCCAAGAAGTGCCCTTAGGTGGTTACACCGGGTACGTGGTGAATACCAACGAGACCTTGGCTCACGATGACCAAGGAGAAGTGAAAACCGTGAAAACCATGACTCCAGTAGCCCAATTTGAAAAGGTGAACATTTTCGGCCACGACGGGTTTGCTGAGCTGGGCAACCAGTGGTCCATGTTGGGCGAATGGACCAAGGCTTCCGATATTCTTCATGATTAATGTAACAGTATAATAGAACAACGAATAAACATATAGACAGGATAGAATGGATGTAGAAAACTAGCAGTGAAATATATATACAAGAGAGTGTTTTTACTGGAATAAACTATTTGCTTCTGATATTATCCAGATATACCTATGCAAGTTTAGGTTTAGGTGTATATACCTTGATTTCAATATGTGTCCTAAACTGTGCTACAATAAGTGGAAAAATACGATATTACCCAAACTAAAGGCCAAAATTGCAAGAGCCAAGAACTGATTAGTACTAGTAGCATTCCCCACTTGTAGAAGCCAGATCTCATGGTTACACAGTCTTGGCAATGGGTGCAAAATTTCAAATTTGACCAATTGAATCATATTAACCTATACAAAGAGCATACCAATGGATCATTGTTAGTCCTTAGTAGTTAATGGCATAATTCACTACTAGTTCTCTTTTACTAGTCTACAATTTTTCACTCTTTATCGTCTATAATCGTTTCTTCATGGTAATATACATAACTCTATTTTATGATCTCCAATGATTCGTTTAAGCGATCTTGGTGACCAACTTACCGTTTGGCTTTTCAGAACCAAACAAAAGGCTCCAGGTGGTTGGGACCTTTTCCAATGGCTTTTCTTCCTTAGTAAGGTCTTCAACGTGGTAACCACCCTTGAGGGCAATCTTACCTTCAGTAACACCCTTGACTAAAGCACCAACACCTTCTGGGAACTGGGCTGCGAATTCAGTGATAATGAAACCTCTGATAGTCAAAGCGTTAACAATGATTTGGGACCAGTTGGAAACCAATAACTTTTCCTTGTCATTGTAACCAGAAATGGCACCACAAGCAGCAATGTGACCGTTTTGCTTAACCTTGGTCAACATGTAAGATAAGATTTCACCACCAACATTGTCGAAGTAAGCATCGACGAAGTCCTTACCGATGATCTTGGTAAGTTGATCTTGGTAGTCCTTGTCGTGGTAGTTGACACAGACATCAGCACCGAGGGATTCAACCCATCTACACTTGTCATCAGAACCAGCAAGACCGATAACCTTGATAGCCTTGAAGAGGTGCTTGGCAATTTGGACAACCATAGAACCAGTGGCACCAGCAGCAGCAGACACAACAATGGTTTGACCTTCCTTGAATTCCAAAACTTCTTTAACACCGAAGTAAGCAGTTAAACCGGTAATACCTAAAGTAGAAAGGTAGATTGGTAAATCAAGACCCTTAGATTCATCAATTTTGTTGAAGATAGCAGCTTCGTGAGCAATGTGGTAGTCACTCCAAGAGATGGCAGCAACAACCTTGTCACCAACGGAGAATTTTTCGGACTTGGAAGCAACAACTTCAGCAATACCGAAAGCCTTGACAGCATCACCAGCTTCAAGTGGCTTCATGTAAGTTCTGTCAGCATCTTGGTCCTTGTCCATCCAAGCTCTTTGAGCTGGATCATTGGAAAGATAAATGTTCTTAACAAGGACGAAACCTTCCTTTAAGTCAGCTTCAGAGTATGGAGTAGACTTTTGGTCGAAAGTAGAGTCTTCCTTACCGAAACCGTAAGTAACGGCGTTTTCTGGGAGGTTCTTAATGACAATGGAGTTAATAGTAGTTGGGAGAGACATTGTTAAAAAAATTGATTGGTGATTTTTTAAGAATAAAGTTCATGTCAATGAGCTTTTATATGTTCCCCAGACTAGCCGTTGAATCGTGGTAGAAGATTCTACGCATCTCATTAATAAGCGGTGCCCAAATTTGATGCAAGTAGCGGAGCTATTTCGGTTACAAACCTTAATTCGGAATGAAAGATCTGAAACGGGATACACCGAGCGATGGACGCCAAGGTAGTTGGGCTAGTGTTTTGTTTCGTGTAGGTAAAAAAAAAGCAAGACAGACAAGGGGACCCACATGAAATAATTAAGTAAACAGTGAAAGGCTACACGATAACATTTCTTTTAATTGAAAAACATTGGGTAAACCATTTGTCAGGTCTCCATGTAAAAAAAAAAAAAAAGTTATTAGTGGAAAATTAACATAATGTAATGTACTACTAGGCGCTAGTGCTAGCACTTATGTGCCGACTTAAACATTTTATATGCAAATGTAATTGAAAAAGCCTATTTTTGCTTATTGATGTCAATTGCTACATGGTAGTGAAGAGGGCTGGGGGACTGGGGCTGATGGCCAATGGTTAGGAGGTAAAAGAAATGTAGGGTCAATTGAGATTGACGTTTAAGTGTGGAGAAAACGTTGCTTACATCTAAATAGCCTTACTAAATTGATGTATGCACCCTTACCGGTAATGCCGGCAAATCATCTCGTAGTTGCATTTTAAAGTTTAGCGTGGCATATTGTGATATTTTGACACTGTTTTGCGAGGTGTCCTTAACTTTACATGCACGAGTTCGTCAGCAACTACCTTTTTGTGCAGATTGGTGATTCACCTTCAACAGAGCTTACCAACCCATTAGATGATCCCTTACCTAAGATTTGCATGCTATTAGATGATCGGCTACCCTGACACATAACTAAGCAGGGTCTTAGCAAATCAAATTACAACTAGACCGAGATTTTCCTGACGGTGTTACGTTGCATAAAAAAATGCTCCCCCGATGAGATGGGCTGCTTACGTAATATTTCACTTGAAAAGTTTATTATTCAATTGTTTTACCCAGTTTCAGGTACTTTTGGAGGGCCAAAACGTGATGTTGCAATTGAAAAAGTGAAGCCCCGATGGTGTTTGTGAAAATACTGCATGTTGTAGTTTTTAGTTTCTATCTGTTAAGGTCTCATACGTCACAAATTGTGAAAAATTACAAACTTATGACAAGAAAAGAGATATAGAGCATTGAGCTCTTGTTCTATCACGTATCTGGATACTAGTGTTTTAAGGTTTCGGTCAAATGCACCTTATTGTAATTATTTAACTCTGTTTTGCCCTTTTTTTGTTCGTAATAAAATTGTTTTCATACCAACTTTAGCAATTTTGCAACTTTGCCAATATCCAGAAATACCAGATTAAACAAACAATATAATACATAAATATCTTCTATGATATAATAAAAAGAGACCCTTCCATGCAATTTAAATTTACATCAAATAGCACTTAACAGTATTAAGAGATTCAAAGCATTGGGTTGTATATTCTGATATTATAATATGGGTATACTGGTGATTTTCTACTTTCCCATTTCTTAGTTTTGAATTACTTCTTAAATTCCCCTTATCCTAAGATAATTAAAATTATTTATAATTGGTCTACTTCAAATATTTCGATTTACCTTTCATATATTAAACCATGAATAAATACGCCATTGTCTCATAGCAATGGAAGTAGAAGAAAAAGAGAAAATGAAACATACTCGGGGTCAATTTTGATGACACTCTAATCACAAGCAAATTGTACCACTAACAATAATTTTGCTTGCATTTGCAAGTCTGTAAATACACAAATGATTGGTGCAGTTGTTCGCCATAGGTTGTGACATAATTGTTGTAATTTGTTATAAATAACAGTTAATAATTGTGATTAATTGAGATTGGTTTGAGGGAGGACGGGAGCTTTGATAATATTTTTTTTTGATTTTTCGCTATTAATATTTGAAAGTCCTTCAAATTAATGAGTGGCCTTTTCTGGAACTTCAACACCTTGGGTGTTGGCAACTGCAGCTTGTCTTTCATCTCTTTCGGCCTTTTCTCTGTTCCAACTCAATAAGTTGACATCACCAGTCTTTCTTGGCTTGATAAAGTTAACAATCAACAAAACAAGACCTAAAACAAAGCAGAAACCACCACCTGCCATCCAACTGATACCAAGGAAAACGTTCTTTCCTCCAATAACAGATCTTTGAGAGATGTAAATATACTTGTGACCCTTGTATGGTAAGACAGGGAAGTGAAGACCAATGGTGACTTCATAAATACCCTTGTGAAGAACATCATCATCGTTTCTAAGAGCCAACTTGTTGAATTCAGGTAAACCAGATGGGTGCATCCAGTTTTGGAATTGTTCCCAAGTAGAAATATCTGGAACGTTGGTGGCATTGTAACCCTTAGGATATCTCTTGACCCAGTTTGGAGGTGGAACGATTTCAGTGTGATCATATTTAGTCTTCTTAAATCTATCCTTATCAGAAGACCAGGCAATACCCTTTTCAGTCATGGTGTAATCCTTATCGGTACCGTTAACAGCAGCCAAAACTGGCTCATAAGTATCGTTAAACATACTGTTGGCAATCAAACCACATGGGTAATATTTCTTACCTTCATGGTTAATAGACAAAGGTTGACAGTTACCACCCACGGTATTTTTGATATTATCAGTACTGGCAGCCTTACCATTGATTTGATCTTCGTTGAAAGACTTAACAAAACGACGATGGTTAGCATAGAAGTTCTTCAAACGGTAGAATAAATACACAGGAGCTTTAATATCATGAGGAACTTCAAATTGAATACGACAAACATTCTTTTCATCATCAAAGTCTTGAGATTCATCAGTGTCAAGTTTCCACTGAGGTTTATTGTTGATTTCTGGAGAGTTACGGTAGTTGAAAGTGTAGTATTCTTCTGGGATTTCACTCCAAGATCCTTTAGAAGCTTGTCTTTCACATTGTGTGTAATCAATAACAATATCTTGAACTTGATGAGAAGCATACCACATGGCAGCACCCAATGGCACAAAGATAATGGCAATACCGATCAAGATAGGGATCACGGTTTTGGCAGTGAACACTGGATTGTAGGCCTTCATACGTTGTTGTCTAAAGGCATTGTTACCGGGTCTTCTTGAATGTTCCTTTGGTTTTTCTTCTTGTTCATCATAGTCAGAATCGGTATCATAATCATTGTTTCTTTCAGGGTAATCGGCATGGGGCAACTCATCCGGACGCCCAGCATCGATCTGATGGTCATTAGACCTTGGTTCGTGGTCAGCCATGGTTGAAGATGAAAGGAGGTTGTTTCCGTGGAATCCGTTTTCGCGCTTTCTTAAATCAAATGTCACTTAAGGCGAGACGGCTAGGGAGAAAATTGGTGAGTCAACAATAGAGGTAGGGGATGGGAAGAAGAGAGGTAAGGGTAGAAGAGGGTACGGGGATGGTGGTATGTTAGGGAGGTATACGTGGAGATTAATGGATGGGCAGAATGGATCTAGGAAGTTTTTATGTCTTTTTTAGGGTAGTTTGGTGTGGTGTTGTGGTGGTATAGGTGGTAGTTCAAGTGATGGTGTTTGGGGGCTGGTGCGAGTTCTAGGGAGAGATGCAAGAAGAGCGCGGTGGTAGCGCGGTAGGATAGGGAGAGATACTATGGAGCGGCTAAGACGGAGAAACCAAAGAATAAAGAGAACCCAGAGAGAATGGTAATATTAGTTAGAGTGGTTCCACAAGGGTCCACTATTCACAGACGTGTTGGATTGAAAGCGACTTCGAGCAACAGGTTCATATACGGTTATAATTAAATAGTCCCGCATAATGACATAATTACAAGATGAAAGTGAAATATTGGGGAAAATATTGAATTGGTGGTATTTATTCTATTCACAATATTAATATGTATAATTATTAATTAAATTATTAGGTAAATTATTGACCAATAATTTAGTACGGAACAATTAACTATAATTATATGTCCTAATATTATATAGCCAGTGCTCATCTCGGGGTCTATAAGTGACATATCAGAAATGAAACTGAGAAATTAGTCTAATTAATTAATTAATATCGCTGAAAAATCTCCTTTTATCGTTGGAATCAATCACGATATTTTTCATCTAATTTATGAATTTTTAAGAATAAAACTATTCACTACAGTATTAATTCACTAGTCTAGCTATATAGTAGTTAGTTATCTGAATTGACCACTAAAATATTCAAAGAACATTCAAACGGCAGCTAAACCGGTCTTATAACTTATTCAATTGTAAAGGTACCCATAATCCAATTTTTCAGCCTTTAACTGTAACTGCTAATTTTTCACCACTAACTACTTTATAATATCTAACAAATTGAGATTTCACAAACTACTATCTCCAAAAAGAGATCTTTACTTGCCTAAAAGTTACCCATTATCTGATATTCACTGGCAAATCACTTATTAACACTCTTCTACTATACTTTCGAACACTGGTCGTGGGTCACTGGATCCTGATCGGCCAGTGCTACTGGCCATCACCAGGCACAACGCAGGACAATTGGTCAACCATTGACTAGCCATTACCACCACCACCGACCCAATCTGCTCCGTAAAAGCCCCCAACACACCGAAACCCCAGAACATAACCACTTCCCCTCTAACACTGCCATCCAGCCCACCTCTCTCCCGGTAGACCGCTAATTCGCTTTCCTGAAGTAATCCGATGCCGCGAATCACTAGCACTTCGCACTAATCTCCACCACGCACAACCACCCAGTACTACCCCATCACCACTACCCAGCACCACAGCCCACCATAACCACCATCACATCCACCCCAGTTGCTACACTACCATGATAACCCCATTACCTCCCTCTTTAATAATCACCTGACGTTTGCCACCACCAGGTCCTACCACCCAGTCCTCATCGGTCACGTGACAATATCCACCGTGTCAATCTATACCGTTTCCCTAAAAATTTTCATCTTTTCTTCTTATCCTACCAAACAACATGTCCGGACAAGAAAACGACGCTGAAAAGAATATCGAGATCTGGAAGGTCAAGAAGTTGATCAAGTCCTTAGAGGCCGCCCGTGGTAACGGTACCTCTATGATTTCTCTTGTTATTCCACCAAAGGGACAAATTTCTATTCAACAAAAGATGTTGACTGATGAATATGGTACTGCTTCCAATATTAAATCGCGTGTTAACAGATTATCTGTTTTATCAGCCATTACTTCTACTCAACAAAAGTTGAAGTTATATAACTCTGTGCCCAAGAATGGTTTGGTTATTTACTGTGGTGAAGTTTTAACCGATGAAGGTAAAGAAAAGAAATTGAATATTGATTTTGAACCTTTTAAACCAATTAACACTTCCTTATACTTGTGTGATAACAAGTTCCACGTTGAAGCATTGAGTGAATTGTTAGAAAATGATGACCGTTTCGGTTTTATTATTATGGATGGTAATGGTGCCCTTTTCGGTGCTGTTTCTGGTAACACTCGTGAAATTTTACACAAGTTTACTGTTGATTTACCAAAGAAGCATGGTAGAGGTGGTCAATCTGCTGTTCGTTTCTCCAGATTAAGAGAAGAAAAGAGACACAATTATGTTAGAAAGGTCGCTGAAGTTGCTGTTCAAAATTTCATTACTGCTGATAAGGTTAATGTTAAGGGTTTAATTTTGGCTGGTTCTGCCGATTTCAAGACTGAATTATCTAAATCTGATCTTTTCGATTTAAGATTACAACAAAAGGTTATTAAGATTGTTGACATTTCTTATGGTGGTGAAAATGGTTTCAATCAAGCCATTGAATTATCTGCTGAAACTTTAGCTAATGTTAAATTCGTTCAAGAAAAGAAATTATTGGATCAATATTTCGATGAAATTGCTCAAGATACTGGTAAGTTCTGTTACGGTATTGAAGATACCTTAAAGGCTTTAGATCTTGGTGCCTGTGAAATCTTGATTGTTCATGAAAACTTACCAACCGTTAGATACACCATGAAGGATATTGAAGGTGAACAAGTGATAGCTCATGCTAACCCAGATGCTACTGACAAATCTTGGCAATTGGACAAAAAGACCGGTACTGAAATGGAAATCGTCAAGGAAGAAGTTCTTTTGGAATGGTTGGCCGAAAACTACAAGAGTTTCGGTGCTAACTTAGAATTCGTTACTGATAGATCTTCTGAAGGTGCTCAATTCGTCCAAGGTTTCGGTGGTATTGGTGCTTTGTTAAGATACAAGGTTAACTTCGAACAATTAGTTGATGAATCTGACGATGATGAGTATTATGATGATGATGAAGATGATTTCCTTTAAATTCACCTGCAAAACATGAACTAAATTTAAATTCAAATTTAATTTAATCCAAAAGTGTTGTGGAGGTGGAAAAAACTAAGCTTTTTTTATTCTTTTGAAAGAATAAAATCCCTGGCACTAACAGTAACAAGAAGGAAAAATAAGAAAGGTTATGTGTTTTAATAGGGGCCCAAAGTTTCTTTTCTGAATAAAATGGGGTTTACGGTTATTGTCCATGTAAAATCCATTTAAAAGAAGGAAATGAGCAGTTTAGAAAAGTCCATTAATTGAGCACTTTAGGTGCTGGACCGTGGAAGACGGTGACAATCGTCATTGTGTTTATTAGAGAACTGGAAACAGTTTGGTTGTAGCGATACAGCAATATATGCGAATGCATTTAAAAAGAACAAAGCTTGTACACTGTAGACTGTAGAAGAAAGAAGAAGAAAAATAGAAGACACTAGAAATGGGAGGACTATCAATTGAATGAATTGAAAGACGAAGAGATATCCAAACGATGTTTAACCATAAACTAATATTTAAATATACTGTTTTAGAGGGCAGATGATATTACCAGAATGTACTTCATTATGGTACAGCTGCAAAATGGTCTGAGTGAATCTTATTTTACCAGTGCCGCAAGCACCATTTGAGTTTTATTGGAGTTACTTTCTTATTATATCAAGCACAGCAATTATTCAAGCTTCATTGCAGCTCTATGGATACAAAACCATGAAGTTTGGGTGTTTAAACTATTTGATAATGCAGGAATTAGTATAAAAACTCTTGAAGTACTTTTTCCAAAGCAAAATCTACCTGATTTGGTCAAGATAACTAATAATTTATGATGTATATTGGAAGTTAAACCTGTAGGATATAATCTAACCTTATGCATTACAAGTCTAAAATGTGCATTAAAAGTTTGAAATGTACTTTCAAATTTTGGGGTGTGCATTCGAAGTTTGATATGTACATGAAAAGTTTAGGTTGTGCCTTATAACACTTGTATGTGCATTCGAAGTATAATAGGTACATGAAAACCTAAAACCTTTATGATAAATACTGGATAATTGCTACTTAGTGCCAATTCTGAAAGTCATAATTCCTGATTAATCCAAATCTACATGCTCACACTATCAAATACCGAATTCTCTATATGTTTCCTGTTTTTCCTACTAGTTTTACTCAATTAATTCTTACTGATATTTATTAACATGGTCCATCCCAGAATTGATCTGACTATTGATACACCTTCTATACACGTCTATAAGATCAATTGATCTCTAGAGTAGGCTATAAAACCCAAGAACAGCTAATTTTCAGCCTCTTGGTTCGTCTATATTTTTATTTAGTGAGTCTGTTTTCTGTTTTCTGTTTTCTCTTTACTCACAACTTCACATTTCATTACTTCTTGCTTGGCTTGGTGACCTTACCGGCTTTATTAACTTTCCCACCTTTACCCTTGACAAATCTCTTTCCTCCCTTCTTGGATCTCAAGTCGTCCAAAGCATTGGTCATCTCGTGTCCCAAAACTTCCTTATGGGTCTTTCCAGAGACCATTTGATGGGCAAAGTTTTCAAGACCACTGGTCAAGTAAGATCTTCTTAAGTTCTTTCTTAATGGAACCTTCATTATTTCCTTAAGTTCAAACCTTATTCTCTTTTGTTCGTCTTTAGTCAAGGCTTTTTCTTCCTTTCTTCTCTTTTGCTTCTTAAGAACATCATCTTCAAAATCATCAATATCCTCATTATCTATACCTAAATCTTCGGCTGCTTGTTCGACCCAAGACTTTTCCTTTCTGGTAGCAATAGAAGAAATAGAAGCATCTGCTAATTGAGCAGCAAGAGTGACTCTTGGCTTGACTTGACCAACCAAGTCTAATTCAATTGGAAGAAGTTTTAAGTCATTATGAACATTTAATCTGGAATTCTTAGAGATAGAGCTGGCCACCAATCTTCTTAATTTTCTTAATGGATCAGAAGCTTCTTGTGGAGAACAGAACATGACGGAAACACCTTCGTTACCAGCTCTGGCAGTTCTACCAGATCTATGGACGTAGACATCAGCAGATCTTGGAAGATGGTAGTGAACAACATGGTCAATGTTGGAGATATCTAAACCTCTAGCAGCGACATCGGAAGCAATAAGGACGGCAACTTCGTTCTTTTCACTGGCTTCCTTGAACTTTTCCAAAGATCTCAATCTTTGCTTTTGGATCATGGCAGAATGAAGGGAGAATGCAGGGATACCAAGGTTGGTTAAGAATGGGACCAATCTCTTGACAGAGTCGATGGAATTGGCAAATACTAAGGTACTACCCTTGTACATTAAGAGGAAGTAGTATAAGTACAAGTCTCTTTCGTTAGGCCCAACTTCTACCAAAGCTTCGGTGATTTGTCCAGAAACAACTTCCTTAGGATTGGCATCAATAAGGGTTGGTTTAGGGTCCTTGAACTTCAATTTGTCGTTCAATAATTGAAGAATTTCATCGTTATCGATTAAAGTACCTTCCTTACCCTTCTTTTGGTGCTTATCTAACTTACCAAACAAGTCTCTGGAAAAGGTAGCACTGAAAACCATGGTTTGCCATTTCCATTCGACTTGGGTAGTCTTCTTACGGTTCTTGGAGAACAATTCCAAGATCTTTTCGAATTCGTCAAAGTGTCCGTCTTGTAACAATCTATCGGCTTCATCCAACACAATGATATCAGTTTGGGCCAATCTCTTGGTCAATTCTTCACTCTTTTCTAACAATTCCAAGAAACGACCTGGAGTAGCCACCAAAATACCTGGTCCATGGCTCAATAATCTTTCTTGCTTTTGAATGGATAAACCACCGGTTATACTGACAATTCCGTTGAAATGTAATGGAGAAAATTTGGAAATTTCCTTAAGATGGTCCACAACTTGGTGAGCCAATTCTCTGGTTGGAGCAAAGATAATACCGGTTGGAGGAGTGATGACTTTGTTCTTACGGTTTTCCTTGATTTGACCAAGCTTGCTCATGTATTTTTCAAGAATTGGGATACCATAGGCTAAGGTCTTACCGGAACCAGTGGTGGCCTTACCAATAATATCTTTACCTTCAATGGCTACTGGAATGGTTCTCTTTTGAATTGGAGTAGGTTTGGTGAACTTGGCGGCGTTCAATCCAGCCAAGGTGAATGCGTTCAAGGAAATATCGTCAGTTTGCCATTCTGGCAAGTTAATGTCGTTATCATCTGGTAATGGAAGGTCCAATGGGAAGGAACCTTTCAATTCGTCGTCTGCCGAATCGTCGTCGTATTCTTCTTCCTCTTGTTGGTCTTGTTCTTCTTCTTCATCGTCAAATCCGGTGAACTCGTCTTCAAGTTCATCATCATCTTCTTCTTCGCCTTCACCGGCTTCTTCCGTGTTCTTTGGCTTGGACTCACCCTTTGCTTTCTGTTCCTTCTTGGCCTTTCTCTTGGCTTCGGCTTCGATCTCTTCCTTGAAGTCGTCTTCTTCGATCTTGACGAAATGTGGCTTACCATCAACCATCTTCACATCCATACCTTCAAGCTCTTCCAATCCCATGAAACCGGAGTAATCACCCAAGTTATCAGGGATTTCAACTGGTTTCCATGTTAAATCACCAATTTTCACAATCTTGGAGTTTTTTTGCTGGGTTTGCTTTAAAGTGGGAGTTTTGCGAGATTTTTGGACTCTTTTTGGACCTTTCTTCTTGACAGATGCACTGGACTTATTCTTGGAGCCACTGCTGGCCTTGTTGGACTTCTGAGGGGCCATCTTTGGTGTGATTCTTATTTTGCAATAGCCCATCGCACTTTTTTTAGAAGGCATCTCATCATCTCCTGCAGACAAGTACTGGGATCTAAAGCTCAAGAGAAGACCTTCAAGAGCATCAAGACATCTCCAGACACCCTAGAAGAGCTAGCAGCCCAGAGAACCTTCTAAAAACACGGAGAATCTGTTGATAACGATATTTTAAAACCGTTACCCGGATCTAAAACACGTTAACCGAACCACCAACAAGACCAACGACGTCTTCAGACACTACAACAGTCGCTAGTATAGAGGGCATTGGACCAAAAGGATCAACACCAAGACCCGTAGTGCAATACAGTGGGAACCAGTGGTATCATCCAAACATAATTTACTCAAAAACCACGTGCTGTGTCCAGTTCAAACCAAACAACAGGCCAAATATTGAAACTACACTCCGAATCATCAAGTATATCTTACAGGGAAGAGTTGTGGAGTAGCCTATAAATTGAATAAGTGAACAATTCACCTTAATAAACAAATAATACACAGAGCATAGTTTCCGAATGAAACGAGGACTTCTCCGTCGCCCACAATCGATCACAGGCCAATCTCCAACA
This sequence comes from Suhomyces taliae, assembly GCA_030572155.1. Classification (NCBI taxonomy): domain Eukaryota; kingdom Fungi; phylum Ascomycota; class Pichiomycetes; order Serinales; family Debaryomycetaceae; genus Suhomyces; species Suhomyces taliae. Next base: position 39,746 of record JAJLZJ010000068.1, on the reverse strand, counting down.
CCAAAGAGTCTCAAGCCCCAGAAAGCTCGTCAACTTATTCGTAGGTTTCATGTGCTTCAAAAGAATAAGTATTCCATTATCACCAAATTGAGTAAGATAGCCGGAACCGATGCGAATCTAGATAACTACAAAGACAAAGTGCTAGGCACGTACCTCAGTGCGTACGAGCAGACATATAAGCAGTTCAAAATGGCCAAACAACAGGCCAGTCCTCCACGCCTTGAAGAACTCAATCAAAAAGAGCTTGTAGAAGAGTTGGCGAGAATAGATGCTGAAATAGACAAGAGAGGAGGTATCAATGCTTACCAATCAGCATCCACACAAGGACAGACCAGTAACAGGGGAGGAGATTCATCCAAAAAGCTTGTTGAATGGTTAAAAGAGCCAACATATAAGGACAAGATTGCAAATACTCTCAATGCATTGGAAATCGGATCCTTGAGTCCTTCCAACGTTATATCTACAAGTGGTATCTTTGAAACTGTTACCAGAATCGATTTAAACTCACAGAGTCCTTCCATTTTGAAGCAAGACTTCATGGAAAGACCTTTACCAAAGGACAACACTGAAAGATTCAACCTTGTGTCTTGTTCCTTAGTGGTGAACTTTGTACCTTCTCCAAAAGAGAGAGGACAAATGTTGGAAAGAATCACCAAGTTCTTGAAACCTCCAAAAGACGGCAAGATGAGTAGTTTATTCTTTGTGTTGCCATTACCATGTGTAACCAACTCAAGATACTTTGATGAAGAGACTTTGGACAAAATAATGAAGCATTTAGGGTTCGAAGTATCGTTCAGATACGAGGCCACAAAAGTGGCATATTGGCTCTACGATTGGAACGGGAACGGGAAGGTGAAGAAAGGAGGAAAGTTTGTGAAGAAAGAATTGTATCCTGGACCAACCAGGAACAACTTCTGTATAACTTTGGGATAGATAGAGAGATAAAGCGAGCTTCGGTCCTAGACTCCGATAAGAAAGATAAGGCCATGGTTAACTTACCCCATCAACCAATGATGTCAATGATAGAGCCATCGCTCTTGAGCTTTTTCACTCCTGAGAAGAGACCTTACGCTAGTGTAAAAGCAATCTGAGTCTGTCAGTTGAAGTTTCTTTTAAACTTTTAGTTTAGACTAAGCCTACACAGATTTCAGAAAAGTTCATTTCGGTAGTCTCTTTTTGAACGAGACCTAAGACCGAAGACCGAATTGGTTTAATTTAGGGAGCTGATGGAGAAATTGAAACAGGTTTAGATAATTCTGACTCATTCTGTCTACTCACTAATTCCTGATGAGCTCCCTTGATTATTCATAGAATGAACTGACTTAATTTAGATGCTTAATTCCATTTGTATCTTACTGAGAGTTCGATTCTCATGGAACATTAGCTTCTTAATTATGGCTTAGGGAACTTCGGTTCTTGAATCTTAATGGTAAGTTGTGATTGCTTATTTGTTGGGAATAGTTCGGTTTTGCATTCGAAGTTGGTTTGACATACAATGAACGCAGGTGGGGTCCTCAACTCACATATTTACTTAGTAGAAATCTAATAGATACACAACAGAATTTTTCGCTCGTAATTGTCGTTCGTATTTGTCGCAAGTAGTGTTATCCCGAATGCTCATTAAATGTGGTATTTTACAATATTAATAGTAATAATGGCTATTTGCTCTATTTCTAGTAGGAGAACATGCTTATTTCCCGGTTTGCAGCTGTTACGGGTTTATTGAGATTAAGTAATATAACTACGTTAAGTAAGATGTGTTATACATGGCATTTAATTAAAATCCATTCCAACGGAAGCGGGTCGGTTGTGTGCAATGTCCCGTGTAGATAGCAGAAACTCGGAAAAACTTTATGTCGGTGATAGCTGCATAAATAATTCACTTAAAATCCAAATTAGTGAAAAAGATCAGTATCTTATTGTCACCTATTTTCTTGTCATATCACCCCATCTTACATTCCCTTTGTTTCACCCCTTCTCTCCTTATACCTATTATGAACTGTTCATCAATTATTTCCACGGAAACTTGTAGAACAAGACTCGCCCTACGCAAGATAGCCCTGACAAAAAAAAGTTTTTACGCTTTTACCGTATTGTCAAATTAGGCCTGTGCATAAGCATTCGGGGTGGCTCCTGACCAAACTAGAAGACGGATCGGTTCGGTTATTACACAACATCTGACAAAGGGTGGCTCGGGACAATAACTATTTGATCACGAGGTGGAGATAAGAAGAGAATCTAGAAGAATATATTCTAGATGTGTATGATCATCAGATTGATACTACCACCGTCATTTACATATGGTGATTCTAGATTATATACAAAAGGGTATTGTAGTTTAGACTTGTTGGACACCGGAAAAAAAAAACAATATGGTCAGACGTGATGCATTGTGATGCAGCTTCGACAACATTTGGTTTTTATGTTTTTGTCTGTCCTTTTCGTTTTTTTTTTTCTTCGTTTCGTACTTGGTTGTATTTTCTCGAATATTGGGATCAACGCTCAACAAACATGTGGGGCAACTAGAACAGTATCAGGTGACGCCACTATTTTTCACTCCACCTCTCTTCCCCCACACCACCACCAGATCTCATCTATGAGACCACTTGTATATACCCCGGGGTCAATTATTATGCTTATGTAGAGATCGATTGACTTTGACGGTAAAAGGTGACCAATTCCGTTATTAATTGTTAGTAAAGGCGGTTTCGGAAAAATTCAGGTATAGATCGCATGATGTATCATGTATAAACAAAAATTTTCAGGGACAGCAAAATTTTTTTTACATTTGGGACTGACCAAGCATGGTAAGGAACCAAACATAGCGAGGCTGGATCATATGAGAGCCCTACCCCCACTTAACAGGATGTTCCGCTAGTTCGTTAGTTAGCAGAGTTTCCTGCTTAAGACTTTTACCAGTTGTAGCTATACTCATCTATTGTACTAGTAGCCAAGGGCAAATATCCAAATAATTAATTAATAACGTCTTATTCATTTCGGGCAACTCGGAATTTCTGGTGTATAACGGTAAAGCATACACAACAGCCGAAATAGTACTGTGTCAGAGTTCCCATGGGGCAGGTCTCGGAGAAACTGGAGCTCATGGGGAGACCACAAGCTGATCATGCGGGGCATTTATTTTCTCACCTCAGGGTTCACAATATATGCAGAAAAGAAATTAATTGAGCATTTGACGGGTGAACAGTTTTTCCGACCATTTTGCAGTATAAATAGACACCCGAGCTCCCCATCTTTATTAACCTCATCATCAAGCAATATGTCTCACTCCGAATCTACTTCTGGTGTTCATACACCTGTCGCCTCTGTCTTGGGCAAGGAAGAAGTTGATGCTTCTTCTTCTGCACCTGTTCAAGATGCTTTCGCTAACAAATCTAAATCTGATTATATTGCTATCTCTTTCTTCTGTTTATTAGTCGCTTTTGGTGGTTTCGTTTTTGGTTTCGATACCGGTACTATTTCTGGTTTCGTTAACATGGACGATTTCTTACAAAGATTTGGTCAACAACATGCTGATGGTACTTACTACATGTCTAACTCCAGAGTTGGTTTAACTGTTTCTATCTTTAACATTGGTTGTGCTGTCGGTGGTATCGTCTTATCCAAGTTAGGAGATCTTTATGGTAGAAGAATTGGTATCATGTGTTCTATGCTTATTTACGTTGTTGGTATTATCGTCCAAATCTCTGCTTCTGACAAATGGTACCAAGTTGCTATTGGCCGTGCTATTACTGGTATTTCCGTTGGCATCGTCTGTGTCTTGTGTCCATTATTTATTTCTGAAAGTGCTCCTAAGACCTTAAGAGGTACCTTGGTCTACTGTTTCCAATTATGTATCACTTTCGGTATCTTCATTGGTTACTGTGTTACTTACGGTACTAAGAAGTTGAATGGTTCCAAGCAATGGAGAGTTCCATTGGGTTTGTGTTTCTTATGGGCTATCTTCTTAGTAGCTGGTATGCTTTCTATGCCTGAATCTCCTCGTTACTTGGTTGAAAAGCACAAGATCGAAGAAGCCAAAAAGTCTATCTCTAGATCTAACAAGATTCCAGTTGAAGACCAAGCCATTTACAATGAAATCGCTTTGATCCAGGCTGGTATTGACCGTGAAGCCATTGCCGGTTCTGCTTCCTGGAAGGAATTGATCACTGGTAAGCCAGCTATCTTCAGAAGAGTCATTATGGGTATTATTTTACAATCTTTACAACAATTAACTGGTGACAACTACTTCTTCTACTATGGTACTACTATCTTCAAGGCTGTTGGTATGAAGGATTCTTTCCAAACCTCTATTATCTTGGGTATTGTTAACTTTGCTTCTACTTTCGTTGGTATTTGGGCCATTGAAAGATTCGGTAGAAGACAATGTCTTTTAACTGGTTCTGTTGTTATGTTCGTCTGTTTCGTTATCTACTCTGTCATTGGTTCCGTTCATTTGTACAAAGACGGTAAGTACGACAACAACGATACCTACCAGCCATCCGGTAAAGCTATGATCTTTATCACTTGTTTCTACCTCCTCGGTTTCGCTTCCACTTGGGCTGGTGGTGTTTACACCATTATTTCTGAAACTTACCCATTGAGACTCCGTGCCAAGGGTATGTCTATTGCTTCCGCTGCTAACTGGTTATGGGGTTTCTTGATTTCTTTCTTCACTCCATTCATCACTGGTGCTATTCACTTCTACTATGGTTTCGTCTTTACTGGTTGTTTGCTCTTCTCTTTCTTCTACGTCTACTTCTTCGTTTCTGAAACTAAAGGTTTGAGTTTGGAAGAAGTTGATGAATTATACGCTCAAGGTATTCCACCATGGAAGTCTGCCGGTTGGGTTCCACCTCCAGAATCTGAGATGGCTTACTCCAGTGGTTACGCTGCTGAAGCCAAGGCTCAAGAAGAACAAGTTTAAGTAAGCCAATTTATTGGTTAACTTTTACTCATAACAGCATTTGTGGTTGCAACTTTTTTTTTTCGCAACCATGTTTGCATGAACAATGCACGAATCAGAGTAATAGCGTCTCCTGAAAGTGAAGTATTTACGATTATTACGATTTAATAGATTATGTATATACACCAAATTAATGTGATTACATGAAAATAAAAATAAAAACCTGTAGTATATTATATTTGTAGTTTCTCAATAATGAAATCATGAAGTTAAACATTAGTCTTAAATGCTCTTACTAGTATTGTCTACACTTTTTACTATTAAATCCTTTATTTACCATTATAAATCTATTGTTTGATATCACAAACTAGCCATATATGTAACCATATCTCATTATACTCAAAACATTTAATACCTGATGCTTTGAGTCCCAACCAATTATCCGTAGGAGGTCAATAAAAAACTATCTGATTATCCCCTTATATATTAATTAACAATGTACCAGTTCATTTCTGAACTTCTATGTTATTTGGTTTCAAACTTTATCCGAAACAGTGCTTATGCCCAAACTTGTAACTGCTCGAAATATTCAACCTTTTTTCCTTCTTTATTATTAGCATTATTTGCAACTGATGCTCTAACTTCATCCACCATCATTGGATGCCCACAGGTGACAAAACAGGTGGACCCTGGTGATTCCATTATACCATCCTTAACTATCTCCTCAATAGGAGGTCTTCCACTTTTGAAAGTAATATGTCCTAAGTCTGACTGTATATTACTGTTTGTTGATCCATATGATGGAGCTCTGGTCGAAAGCAATGCTTCAAGGTCTGTCTCTGACTTTTTCAGGGGAGCAATGATTTCTGCTTCTATTTCTGGGTTAATTATTGCAGCGGCTTCTTCTTCTTCTTCTTCTTCCTCTTCGTTCGAATTTTTTAATGCTTTTTGATTCAAATTGTGTAGGGAGCTGTAGGATGAGCTTTCAGTAGTTGAAATATTGTTCAAGGTTCTTATACGATCAAATTGGACTGGATTGTCTTTCCATGAAGTGACATAGATGATAACATCAATGCCACTATCCTTCAATGAAACAAGCTCTTCGTGAAACCATTCAAGAGATGTAACGTCTCTAACAACCCAAATCAATGTCAATTTAGTTCTACCATCCTTCAACTCCACAGCTTCTGAGAAAATTCCAGGAATACCATTTCCACCAGCTATAAAGACTGCACTATCATAAGTACCAGCGGCTGTCTTTTCACCATAACTACCTTCAATACCCACTCTAACTTTTTGGGTATTGTACAATGATGAAGTAACGCCTGACTTGACCTTGATAAAAATGGCTATTTCTTTAGGTCTAACGGTATAAGTGAATGGGTGTGATTGCCAGAAAGAAGAACCTCTTAAAAAGTGAACAAAGACATGACCACCAGGACCTGTTTGCCAGTCTTCTGGTCTAGGTACAAGCACAACCACCGTATCGTCAATAACCTGAACATCAGCCATAGGGAAACCAAATGACCAAAGTCTAGCAATTCTTACTAATCTGTCCATAAACCAGATTCCTGCGGAAACATAGTAATACCACAAGCAGTTAAGAGCATATACGTGCAACCAGGCACCAAATATAAAAATAGCTGCTAAAACAATGTGGATCACCAAGAATGCTTCGTAGTACTGTCGTCTAAGTACTAAGAGGCCCTGTACTAGTATACCAACACCAGCAAGCCCTGCGCAAATACCAGCAATCACGTATGGGTGCAAAAATGAGTAATTGTATGCCATAATAAAATAAGAGTATCCTAGACCATGGACGATAATCATGATAATTACTACTCTGGAGATCCATCTGTGAAAAGTAATGAACGAAGAGTAGTCCCAGCGGGTGAGCCACTGAAGGAAGTTATTTCTACCTCCGAAAAGAATTAATGCTGGTGTGACTGAACTAGCGAGAATGGAACAACGAACTGCAAAGTAACGCAGGTATGCAAGAACTGGTGATGGAAAGAGTGGGTCATTGGAACTATAGTGAATCTTATAGAACAGAAGGTATATAGAAATACCAAGGAACACGGTAAGAATAAAAGTTTCAAGTCTGGTTGGAAGAAGAAGGTGCTTGTATGCATGGGTCTTATTTTTATTGAAAAGTGCTGGAATTAAAAGTGATCCCTGGATCAATGCCATTATTTTTCCACACACATATCCCAACACTCCAGTGACCTTAGAATCACTGGCAAAGTTGGTTCCCATACCACTGATATAGGTATTAACAGCTGCAATTGCCATTACGGCAAACCAGAACCCACCTAGCCACACTCCATACTCTATGGATCTGTCGTAATTACCTAGAAACTGGTCATAGGCACTGTTATATAAATGGATCTGAGTTTCGTTTAGTTTAACTGGACCACCTTGACAACTAAGAAATTCTCCGGCATCTTGGAGATAATGCTGGTGCGCGGCCTCGAACTGCTTCTTTGATACACTGACATTGTAACCATTACACATCTCTAAAAAGCTGTTGATCTCCTCTGGATGAGCTACCTCGTAGCAGTGTGCAATTGTTGCCATCGCTGCTTTGTTCTCGCAGTATTCATGGCCCAAGGGCATCAGACTCCAGCAACTATCAGTAGTAGCAGATATCACCAGTCGACATGTATAAAGAGCAATCTCTCCAGAAGAGAAATCCTTGAACGGAGCACTCTTTACCGCCACATCTGGAGTTATCGCCAGATAGATCAAAGCTGCTAGACCCAAACCCAAAGTGATTCGTATCCTTCGTAGCGTCAAGGAAGCCTTGGTAGGAACCAAGCTTACGAGAAAGATGGGAAGTACCACTGCACTCGCTATCACTGCTGGAACGTACATGGTCTTCTAGGGAGTGCCACCACAATACTCGATCCCTTTGGTTGGAGATTACCATCTTATAGATCAAAAAGATAACTTAGTGGGGCGGATGCTTACATTGCACGTGACTGCCATTTGAAAGGAGGAAGCCATGTGAAGTACAGGAGGATAGACAGGGATGCATGAAAAGTGTGGACTGCAGACAGGACTGTGGCCAATAGGACGGAAGAAAATTGGTCCGAACTCGGGGGCTGTAAAAGGAGGGACATAAAATTTTTTTTTGCAGGGTGGAGGATAACTTGTAGTAAAGAGCACACCCCCATCATCACTTCCGATATTACACACTTCCGATCCTGTATAACCCGGAAGTTTTAGCATGTAACCTGTAGTATCTTCTGATGATGTATAATGTCTAATGTTTGACTCTGACAAAATGTTCTCGAATGTCGCGATGTCGCACCTCCATCTCTCATGACCGACATTATGTCATACAGCAAAGTTCCAGACTTTGATTACAAACAGACACAACTTTTGCAACCAAATATAAATAAGGCTTCTATCCTCCCTTTTCCCATCAATCACCACCACTAAAAATGTCTATGCAATCATCACAACTCAAGGAAACGTATATTCCCCTCAATCAGATCAGAAGGCCAATTCCTCCTGTTTTAGATCACCAAAAGATTGAAGCCATGACCTCCACTCTTAATGGTACTCCAATGGCATCAGCTACTTGTGAATTAGGACAAATCACAGCTGGTGAATTGCCACCAATAGATGTATTCAGAATCCGTGAAGAAGGAAAGGACTACTACTTTGCCTTTGGTGGATGTCACCGTTTCCAAGCATACGATAAGATCAACCAACAAGGCGATAAAGAGACTCTTGTCAAGGTGAAGCTTTTGCCTGCCACAAGAAAGACCCTTAAGCTTTATCTTGGTGCTTCTGTAGACGAAATGTTTAAGGACTTGGAAAAGACTAAGGAAGAAGCCAAGGAGTAGATTTGAACCACCATGTGAAGGCTATGAGCGATTCAGCCTAATAGTTCGAAGCTGAACTCCAAAGAACAATAGGAACAATTATAGAATAGAATAGATTTATAGTAGAATTCAATGAATGACGACAAACCAGACAATTGCAACCAAACAATAGCCAATATGTATTTCTATCTAATATTTACTGAAGAATATTACAGTTTTATTAAAAAAAATCTAGCTCTTTTATTATCTAGTATATCTCATTCATATTATCTATTATATCTTACCAGTATACACCTAGTTTAACTTTTCACGAACGAATTGAAATTGTTTAAATATTAGCGTAAAAATCACCTAGCGAAGGGTGCCAGCTGGTAAGCCTTTACTTGGGTTCGCCTAAGCCCAGACTTGCAATTGTTCAAAGAAGTCAATTCTCTTCTTAGTCTTGTCCAAAGTAACAACTACCCCGTATCTGACGTCGTCAACCATGACTGGGTGACCACAAGTGACAAAAGCAGTAGAACCAAGAGATTCTTCGGTTTCTTCTCTGACAATGGTTTCCATACATGGTCTACCTTCGTGGAAGTTGATGTGTGGCAATTCCCTCTTGATGATAGATACGTACTTACCAGTTTCACTATTACTTTCAATGGATTCAGTCTTGTAAGCATCTTCAATACTATCAGACTTTTCCTTGATAGAGTCGGATTTCTCCTTAATAGAATCAGATGGAGAAGAGTCGCTTTGGCCTTGTTCTTCCAAAGCGATCTTAGACCCCACTGGTATTCTGTTGTTGAACTCTTCCGGATCTATGGTTTCAGAGTATGGTCTGGTCAAGTACACGGTGGTTTCGATCTTGGTGTTCTTCAAGTCTGCTAATTCTTCGTAGAACCATAACAAGGAGTGGTAGTCTCTGACAACCCAGTGCAACTTCAAAGTTTGTTTAATATCCTTTCTAGCCAAATCAAACACTTCAGAGTAAATACCTGGAATACCGTTACCACCCGCAATGAAGACACCACTGTCGTATCTGTTAGCAGCAGTTGGACCACCGTATGGACCTTCAACAGCGACTCTAATATCAGTAGTTCTTCCTGGGTGGGTACACAAGTATCTGTACAAACTGTGGGTGACACCACCCTTGACCTTACAGTAGAGAATGATCTTATCATTGTTCTCAACATGTTCAGTGAAGGTGAAAGGATGCGATTGCCAGAAACAGGTTGGTCTGATAAAATGAATGAAAGCATGTCCACCAGGAACAGGGGCCCAGTACTTTGGTCTTGGAACAATAACCTTAAGGGTTTCGTCAGCCAATAACTTTACTTCAGCCTTAGGGAATCCAAAGAGCACAAGTCTGCAAATTCTGATAAAACGGTCGAAACACCAAACAGCAACGGTAGCATAGTAGAACCAGACGTAACCCAACTCAGCGACATGGATCCAAGCACCTCCAATGAAGATAGCAGCCATAAGAATGTGGATACCCAAGAAGATTTCATACCAATTTCTACGCAAGTAGAACATACCTTGGAACATAAGAATACCACCAGCAACAGTAGCAACGGTACCCCAGATGACATAGTTTTCTTTCATTTCTTCAGCATAGTCTTTATAGTACACGAAGGTAAGAGTATATCCAACAGCATGGATGAAAGTCAAGGCAAACACAATTCTTCCGAGCCATCTGTGGTAAGTGACGAAGGTTGCAAAATTCCATCTGGTGAACCATTGAAGGAAATTATTTCTACCAGCAAACAAAATTAACAAAGGGAGGAAAACAGTAAGCACAATAGCACTTCTATCACCAATATATCTCAGCAAAGTGACCATTCTTGCACCCATGACTGGATCACCTTCAACATAGCCCATATTCACTGAGCATACTGTGATGATATAAGCACAGAAACCAACGAGGACCAAGGTTTCGAAACGAGAAGGTACCAAGAAGTCGAAGAAACCGAGTAACGGTTTGTGGTCTGCCTTTCTTCTGGCTATTGAAGGTAAGGTAACGTACTTTCTCCACATGTTGGTGACTGGACCAGTGCATCTTTTGGTGAGACCAGGAAACAAAACCATAGACCAATTTGCAACCGCAGCAATAAGCATGATGAGAAGCCAGTATCCAAGAGCACCAGAACCATAGTACAAGGAATCATCGTAGTTACCAAGGAATCTAGCGTATGCCCTGTAGTACAAATCAGCAGTATCCAAGTCTAATAATGCAGTATAGTTAGAAACTTCAGTAGCGTTGAAACCAGGAATATCCAGAACATTTCTAGCTTCTTTTTGATAGTTAATATAAGCCTTTTCATAGTCTTCCAAGGTGACTTCAACATCATATTCATCACGACAGGACTTGATAAGGTAGTCCATAACATCACTCGTGTTCTTGTTTTGCATAACGAGACAGCCAGCCATAGTATTCATGGCTCCAGTGATGTTACAGTAAGGTGACTGACTGTAACCTTCAATATATGTTATAGTATTCGTGATGTATAAGTTACACGAATATACCGTGTATAAGACAGTACCATATCTTTCATAATGTGAATAGTCTTCAGCATGAATATGGCCTATGAAAAAGAGGAATAATCCTAAGAAACTAAGCTTCATCTTTCGAATTTGTTTGATAATTTGCTAGATGTAGCTTTGGCTCTTAATCAGTATGGGCTCAATATTCGGATAAAGCCTCGATTTTATATTCGAAAAACAATGCCTAGCTCCAGCCGAGGCGCTTGTACCAATTGTTGTAAAGGTATTGGTGGAATTGGGTCCCTTCCTGCATCACTTAATTTAGAAAAGTAATTAACTATTAAAAATTGCAAATACGCTTGTCTCCGGGTATCCGATCTGATAATTCCACCATGTAGCATTCTATTGTTTGACGTACGGCTGTAAATCAGCCTATCATCGACCTACAAAAAAAATAAAAAAAAAAATAAAAGAAAATAATAATAATAATTTCCACGGTATAGTTACCCTCGTAAACCCACTTGTGTCATTCAGGGTTTGAGGCCTGAGCTTCTAAGCAGGAACGCCATCAATTCAGTAAGCTGAGTTTTGTAAAGTTAAAAAAGGTTGATACCACCTTTCTATTAGTTGTAGGACCCTTCAACAAATATTAATTAGATTGACAGAACTCCAAGACATATAGACAGCATCGACAGAATCTTGGAAACGGCTGGGCACACTTTACAAGAATTACCCCTATACCGAGGAATTTTTGGCTATAAATCACAATCGACACAAATGCAAGAAAAGGACAGAAGTTCCTATTTGGTTACATTGCCATCCCCCACCTGTAAAATGCCAAGACTGCATGAATTCTCTTCAATATATTCTAGCCAATAGCGCACTTGACCACTTAAGTTCAAAACCATCTCAACAATAGTTAAAGTGTTCTCTAACGTTGCTATGTACTGGCCACTGATCAACCCTGGGACTGTATTATTCCAAGACATAGATATCACGCCATTCGCTAATTCCGATAAATAACAAGCCTTTAGTTTATTAATTATTCGCCCAAATCTGGCCCAAATCTAGTTCCCATCTGATAACTTTTAATGATCCGATCAGATAATGCACTGAGGTGCGGCACTCGTAAACTAAAAATTTCATGGCAAATATTTTTAAAGCAATTTTTTTTTCTCTTGATTGAGTTTGACATTTAAAAAGATTTTCAGGGACCTGCAATATCTATTAGATCAGTGATTATACTGATAGTTGCAAACGTATAATCAAACGAAGACTTATTTGTAGATATTTTTGGTTCGTTTGTTATTTTTTTTATTAATCTACATCGAACATACTACACTGAATCTAAGGTTTGATTTAGTTTAAAATGTACTAATAAATTAAATTAAATGAAACGGTCGAATGGGCTGAATCGTTGACCCATTCTGGCCAGCCATATTTCGTGTATGTAACTAAACTAAGGCGCAATGCAAAAAAGGCGTTGAGAAGGTACCTGAATTTCATCCAATCCCTATTTCGCACATGAGTATAATTATCCCGAAACCGGGCCACACAAACTGCCTTAATGAGAAAATGTTAGTTATTAGCGATGAGAAAAGTGTAATCAGGAAATCTGGGTAGATTGCCTTGGTAGTTTAAATTGAAAATATTTGAAAATAAAGTTTGGATTGCAATTTATTGGTTCATTTGCTCATGAGATACTGATTCTGATCCCACTAAAATGAGTCAATCAATTGTGGATCTCTAACCTATTAGGATTATTGGTTCGTTGATTCGTTGATTCATTAATTCATTGAATTTTTGAACTGATTGTTTTCTAGGGCGGGGAAGATTAAGCCCACACTTGTAATTCTTCGAAGAAATCGACTCTCTTACCTTCGCTGTTTTCGAGGTTCTTAGAGACGGCTTCACGTAAATCATCAACCATAATTGGATGTCCACAAGTAACAAATGCAGCTGAACCGGTAGATTCTTTTACTTCATCTAAAACAATATCTTTGATGCAAGGTCTTCCGTCTTTGAAAGTAATATGAGATAATTCTTGGTGTATAATATTTATTATTCTTCTCTTAGATGCAATATTGGAACTGGCGGAGGTTTGTAAAGAAACAGCATTATCTCCGTCGGTCTTAGAGTCCTTGTTGAAACTGTCATCGGAGGTATCTGTTTCTTGGTTGATTTCTTGTCTGTCAGTATTGAATCTTGGAGTATCCAACTTCAATTCTTTTTCGTCATCCTTGTCCAGATCTTCGCAATCTTCATCCACCATTGGGAATCTTAAGTTGAACTCTTCGAGCACTTCATCTGAGTTTGGCTTGGTAACAAAAATAGTGGTTTGGACCTTGGTATTTTTCAATTTCAACAACTCTTCATAGAACCAGTACAAGGATTTGTAGTCTCTGACAATCCAGTATAATTTCAAGGATTGCTTGATGTTGTTCTTTGATCTGAGAGCCAAGTGGTGAACTTCAGAGTAGATACCTGGAATACCGTTACCACCAGCAATAAACACTGAGGTATCGTACTTGGTAACAGGACTTGGAGCACCATATGGACCTTCCAAAGCAACTCTGATATTGGTGGTCTTTCCTGGGTGGGTAGCTAAATAATGGTACAATCCGTGGGTAACACCACCTTTAACCTTACAGTATAAAGTGATGGTATCTTTGTCTTCAATGGAGTCAGTAAAAGTGAATGGGTGGGATTGCCAGAAACAAGAAGGTCTCAAGAAATGAATAAAGGCATGTCCACCTGGAATAGACTTCCAATATCTTGGCTTAGGTACCTTGACTTTCAAAGTCTCATCTGCCAACAACATAACGGTAGAGTTAGGGAAACCGAAACTAGCAATTCTACCAAGTCTAACAGCTCTGTCAAAGCACCAAACGGCAGTAGTGGCATAGTAGAACCAGACATAGCCTAATTCCTCGGTGTGAATCCAAGCACCTCCGATAAAGAGAGCAGCCATGATAATATGGATCAACAAGAAGATTTCGTACCATCTTCTTCTCAAGAAAAGCATACCTTGAACCATAATGATACCACCAGCAACAGTAGCGATTATACCCCACATGAAATAGGTTTGCTTAACAGCAGAGGAGTAATAGGCACCTTCAGCAATAGTGAAAAGAACAGCATGAACAACAACCATGGCAAAGATAGCTCTTGCGAGCCATCTGTGGAAGGTGATGAAGGTAGCATAGTTCCACAAGGTCAACCATTGCAAGAAGTTGTTTCTACCAGCAAACAAAATTAATAAAGGCATCAACACAGAAGTAATAATACCAGTTCTATCAGCCAAGTAACTAATAATGGCCAGTCTCTTGGTATAGTAAACTGGATCTCCCTTGATAAACTTCATATTTGCACCCAAAGCAGCAATAAGCAAAAAGAGGAAACCTGTCAAAACGAGAGTCTCCACACGAGAAGGAACAAGCAAATCGAAGATATATAAGAACTTTTGCTCATTGGCCTTCTTTCTTCTGGAGGTAGCTGGTAAAGTAACGTATCTTCTCCAGGTATTGGAGATTGGACCAGTAAAGAACTTGAAAGCCTTAGGGAAAATAATCTTACCCCAGTTACTAATTGCAGCCAAAACGAAAACTAATCCCCAGTATCCAAGTAGACCAGAACCCCAATATACAGAATCGTTACGGATACCATAACTTTGCTTGTAAGCTTTGTATGCAAGCTTAGTGACATTCTTCATTAAAGTAACAGGAACATCAACAGGTTTAGTCATATTGAAATCGGGAATGGAGTATGCATCTTTACCATTCTCAGTATAGTTAACATAAGCACCATGGAAATCTTTTGGAGTCAATGTGAAATTATACATGGCACATTGTTCAAAGAAATATTCAATGTTGTCCATATTAGCCTTACGAAGTTGATGGTAACATCCAGACATGGTAGCAAGAGCATTCGGGTTTCCACAAATACACAGGTAGCCTCCATCAGCTTCTGGGTCTACCGGGCAGAAAGTAGCTGTACCTTCAAGAGCAGTGTTACATGCTCTGAAAACAATTATAGGCTCACCAAAAAATTCAAATGGTTCAGCCTTGGCTGCAATAGTGAATGCAATAAAATAAAATACTGCAAACCAATGAGCAAGTCTAGTTGGTTTTTGCTGGCAATTGCCTGTAGTTGTGATAAACTTAGCCATTATTGACTATTGATGGACTCAGAATTTAATCACTTTCAAAAGCTAAGCTGGTAAATTACAGAGAGGGAAGAGCATTTATATATAAGTGGTTAAGTTCCTTAACTTCACAGTGAGATGCCGGTATGAGCAATTGACTCATTCGGGTATCCATATGCCCAACCTATTGTTTGTGAACGGCAATTTTCCGTAACTGATTTTCTTTCATTGGCTATCTAAAAGATCAGGACTCTTTTCCACCTGGTAAAGATCTGTTCTTAGCCGTGTCAATTACAATGTGCTCAGCCTTATCGCGGGCTCCTGTCAAAATTTAGTATATCATGAGCCCAGTGGTGCGTCGGATGCAAGGGCATCAGGGAGATGGAATAGATAATCAGCAAAAGGATCAGCTAATAAATTCATGAGCAGATTCGATTTGTCCTGTTCTGTTGTTCTGTTCGTATCTTTATGTGCGTCTTTATCCTGTGATTCGGATCTATACAGATCTATACGCTACGATACACAAGCGTGCTAAAATCCTAGTGCATTACAGAAACTTACCTTTGATTACCTTCGAGTGAATACAAAAAATTGGTTTGGTGCTTCGTTGGTTATAATTTCGTTTCTTTTCGGATTTAACGCATCGCTTGTTTCATTTTCATATTCAACTCATCTACTACTGCCCAATGCACATAACTAGTTCTCGAGCTCTAACCTGCAACTGATCCAATCAGATAAATTAGTTCTACTCTGTTAACCTTTATTGGATACGAATTTTTTTTTTGTATCCCCCTGCTAATTGCTACTAAATTTAAATAATTCCGTAAAGTAGGGCTCAGCCGTTGGATATACCTCGGAAATCCTTTCAATTTCCAACAAGAACGAAGAAAACCGAACACAGTCAACTAGAGCCGATACTTTATAGTTTAGTAGAACGATTATCTTAAGGTCTTATCAGGTATTGGACCATAGGGTTCCCCCTCCCCCAAAAAATACCTCTTGGTGATTGTGTGGGAATATACTCGTTTCTTTTTCGTTTAATTATATAACTTACTCAGGAAAAGTAAGACATCCACGGAGGTCAAAACCAGAGAACTAGAAAATGTCGAAAGCGGGTACTCCCGTACAGGGTCTGTCGGCATTGCATGATTGCTAGTGATACAGTAGATTACATCAGATAAAGCGCATTGAATACGTCAAGTACATCAAAGTTCTGACATTACACGTTTCAAGAATGAAAGTTACATTTCCACCCAATACGCCCAATCACCCTGTATCGTACGAGAAACAAAACTTAACGGTTTACAGCAATATTTGAGCTAATTGGCATATGTAACATCTGCATTCTACGTCTACAATGGTAGGGTCAATCGACAGATATATATTTTTTTGCAACTTATGCCAAGCGATTCAAAACCTGTCTCGTTTGCCAAGAACAGTCGTATCCATCTAAAACGCCAAAATCGCTCAAATAATAAGATTGACATGTTTTTAGATTAAGGACACTCAGGTAAAGTACGAAGGTAAATTTGAAGGTAATAAAGGTCGCTATATTCATTTTTTATTTAGCTATATAAAGATGGTATAATGCAATTGTAAATTTTCTAACCCCACAATAAAAGTGCTCTGGTTTGCATTTGAAAGAGCTACTTTCTCGACCGACCCTGATAATTTGAATTGGCTCGTCATTGGCTAGATGTCTTATTTTTTTTAAAGTTGAGGTGAGTCCTCCTCTGACCAATCCAATTTATTCATTGGTTATCAATGGAGTTTGTGAGTCTAAACTTTCTCTCTCGACTGTCTGAGTTTCGCCAGTAAGCTCATTTCTTTTCCTAATCCTATTAAGCTGCCACTTCAATGGAACTACAGGCAAATAACCTTTTCTTTCTTCATGTAATAAAGCAGTGAATGCAACAATAACTGCTATCCAGTAGAAAATGTATCCGAATACACTTCCATAAGTAGCAGAGTTGGTCCAGCCAAAAACTGCAGTAAACATCATCCAGAACGCTCCATCATCTTGGAGCTCACCGTTACAACAGTTTACATGCCAAATTGAATCCATGATATCGTAAGATCCAGGTCCATTTCCTGTTTCACTCACGTCCAAACCACCACATTTATCAATGAATCTTTGAAGCTCAAAGTTCCATATACCTTTGGAAAATAATCCTGCTGCCACCAAGTACAAAAAGCATGTTGATACGATAAGGAACCTTTGCAATGAAAGGGTATTTCCGGAACGGTATAAAATAACGCCAATGGTTGAACCAAGCAGAACGGCCAAGATCAAAGAGATCAAAATTGATTTAATCAGAGTGTTTTCATTGATTCCGATACCTCCAATAAATACAATTGCCTCCATACCTTCTCTCAAAGTGGTTACAAACGGTAATATGAACATGGAGTATTTTTCTGACCAGTCACTCCATTTCAGGTCTTTGTTAATAGCTTTATTTAATGCGTTTGAATTGTTAATGATCATTGAAAGCTTTCTCTTCCATTTCTCTTGCATCTTAGAAACTCTCAAGATTTTAATTCCCATGACGGATATAATAATGCTGGCAACGATGGAAAAGGTTCCTTCCCAGTAATGTTCAGCAACCGCCCATAAATCATTACCAAGTATATAGAATACTGTAAGAATCACCGACCCTATAAGTAAGCATACAACAATTCCTAGACATCCGCCAATCCAGATCTGGTATCTGAGATATCTATAAGAGGTACGAGCATCAGCATCAGATACAACCCCAGTTCCAGCGATATCTCCATCAATTTCAACTTCAGTACTTGATCCGTCGGGGCTATCGTACTTGATTTGCACTCCTTTGGGTTTGAAACTTTGTTTAACAAAGGCTAGAAGCACGGAGATGATGATGGCGGACTCCAAGGTCTCTCGAAGAACAATTAGGAAGACCTGTACCGAGAAGTAGTCTTCAAAACGAACCATGGTAACCGTGATGATAATTGGTAGTGTTTGATGATAGTTAAGAAGGTTCCTGTTGCATCCGTTCCAACAAGGCTGGATCGGGAATAGATGATCTCTCACGTGTACCGTTTCCGTTGTCGGTAAAGGTCGGTGCGTATCTGATCGATCTGATAACCCCACAATATGAAGACGACAGCACTGGTGATACGGGCCGGTTGTTTCATGACTGTTAGGGTATCCTGTGGTAGTTACCGGTTTGTAGCTTCGTCAGTGCTTCTGCTATTTTTATTTTCTTGCCTATTGTGTATGGTTATCCATCAGTTTCAGTATACTGGAAAACCCATAGACTGTACAAAGTAGGCTTAGTACTGTATGGTCCGACGCCCTCCACTACCGGCTTTATCGCCTGTATGTTTCGGCTACACTTTTGAAGGGTGGGGGATTTACGTCCGTTTATGGGCCAATAGCTGAATTCTTCGCCGGATGACTCCTTATTTCCTTGATGTTCATGATAGTGCTTTCAGAGTCAATTTTTGCGACCACCACATAAATGGGCATATACGGTATGTTACATGAGCTATCATTAAGACTTACGGGACTTTATAACGGCCCTAGATCTTCTCGGACCTACTTGTAGTTGTTCCCATAATAAGCCATCGGTTTCCTCTAGATTGTTTTTATTGTTACTGCATTAGTTGCATTACTACTCACTGCTTCTAAACCGTTGCTGCTGGGGCTTCTAGTAGTCCCGAGCCAACAAACGAATTGTTGTTGGGACAATTGGATCAGTCCATTACTTTTCTTCGCTCTATTCATTGGTGATGTTCAATTGCTGCTATTGAATCCCGTCAACCGTTATAGGCAATTTTTTCACTGTAATACATACACAAATTATTGATGGTTCCTCTTGTCTTCACCTCACATTCAACAATAAAATTACTTGCATGAGCAAGCATCTGAAACGCACGTTGGTTCCTGAGTGTACAATTGAGCTATTTGTTGATTGTAACTTTGTTCGTTTATTGGTTTGTTTCTCCCTTGCTTGAATTCCGCTCTTCTTCTCTTTCTCCCTCGGCTCCTGTTTCAGTTGCCACACAATTTATTAATACTCAATTTACGAACTGGTAACAAGCAGCACTCCCTCTTGCTCTAACAATAACCTTATAAGCCCATTGGCTGGTGATTTTTATATTGCCCATGTGCCCTTTTTTTTAGCCTATCCCCGTATTATATTTATCCTGGTTCCATCCTGGTTCCATCACCAACTACCAAGACTTTTGGTCCACTTTTGTTGCTCTTCATTATTGTTTAAATTCTCTTTTAATTATTATCACCACATTTTCCACACTTTAAATCTACAATTCCTGTTCTGGTAAACCCAGTAGCTTTTTTTTTGTCTTTAGAATTAACTCTATTAATCCTTCTACTTCCTCTACGCTTAGCTTTTCTTCTATCGATTCTATACTAATACACTGGGCACATGGGGCCCTCCCGTTCTCCACATCTAATAGCTCATAGATCCTCCAAACCATTTCCGCCAGTCAGCTTCTTTCTAGTGTTCTAGCAGTAAAAGGCATCGTCTCGTTTCTAGTCAATATGATGATTATGTAATGTGATTGTCATTTGATCTATCATTTCATGTGTTCGGGGAACTATGGTCCTGATTCTATTGCATTAAAGAGATCAAAAACACATAATTCACCAATTATTTGGATTTTTTTTCTTCTTCGTCTTCATTCAGTTCATTTGTTTGTAAATTTAGTAGTTCATACCCAAATTCTTCTTCTTTTGGTCCTGATTGAACCTGATTTTCTCGTTCGACATTCTTCTGTATTCACTATCCTTTTGGAATCCTTCATAGTCCAAGAAATCATTCAACTTTTCCTCTTCTTCTTTCTTGAAATCTCCATCCACGTCGCTTAATTCGCTTTCGTTACCTTCTTTCTCTCCATTTTTAAGTACTTTAACTCTCTTTGGACGTGGTTGAGGAATCTGCTTCCTCATAAAAATACCAGAAGATTTTGCTGAGTTGATAGCTGCTTTTCTTTTGTCTGTAGCAGCAGCTTCTGTTTTCAATCTCTTGGCTTCCATTTCTTTGGTATCCAACGGTCTCTTTGGACTGTCGGTTGGTTTCTTAGGTAAGGAACTTATATTGACTACTCTTGTGTTCTCAGTGGACTTTCTTAATCCAGCAATAGCACGTTCACGCGAGTTTTCGTACCTGGAAGATTCAGGTACTTCTGGCTTGGAATGTTCTTTAGGCTTAGGAACATAAGAATCACGGCCTCTAGATGGAACATAACTAGATGCTGATGAGTAACTCAGACTGTATTGTCCTTGAGCATTGTAGTTACTCTTTCCGTATGCTTGTGGACCCTTTGGAATGTTCTTGAAGTCCAGGTGTTGTGATTGTTGCTGTGATGGGGGTTGTGATTGTGGTACTGGTTGTGGGAACCCATTTTGTCTTTCTCTGAGCTTTTTGAATCTTTCTTTATCTATTTCATGACACTCTTCGAATTTAGGCAATTCGCTTGGTTTTACTCCTATTGGACTGTTCTTGAAGAACTCGTGTTCTAATGCATCAAGAGCATTCAATCTCTTGTATGGATCCAAAGTAAGCAATCCACTTAAAAGCGCTATACCGTCAGGAGGCATCAAGTCCTTAAATCTGGATTCAAGTGTTCTCTTGCTGGTAAGTCCAACGTTATAGTCAGACTTATTAGGTAACAATGCAGCCTGAGGCCAGTCGGTTGGAGGACCCACTAGACCAAATACCAATTGGGCTTGATGAATATCGGACTTACCAACCAAAATTGGTTTATGGGTGAATAACTCTCCAAACACACACCCTATACCCCACATGTCAACAGAGGTGGTATATTTACGTTCTCCCAAGAGTAATTCCGGTGGTCTGTACCATCTGGTGACTACCAATCCGGTATATGAACGTTCACCACCTCCTGGACCTTTACCTAATAAAGGAACATTTCCATGGTATGGTCTTGCAAGACCGAAATCAGCAATTTTCAATACCCCATTAAAATCAAGCAAAATGTTAGCCGCTTTAATATCTCTGTGAAAAAACTTATTATCATGAATATACTGGATTCCTTGTAATAATTGTATCATCAAACATTTTATATGGGCTAATTCAAGATGTACTGCTGGATTCTCCAATAACCCTACCAAATCAGAAGACATATAAGGAGAAACGGTATAGAAACAACCTCTATGGGTGATTAAATCAGCCTGGTTGGCAACCTTGGGCTCTTCAAAGATCATCTCGGAGATCTTAAGAATATTTTCATGACGTAACTGTTTCAAGATAGTGATTTCTCTCATGGCAGTAATAGGGAACCCTTCTTTAGCTGAATGATTTATAAGCTGTTTAAGAGCCACCAATTTTCCCGTCTTTTTGGACTTGGCCTTTTGAACAACACCAAAAGTACCTTGACCAAGTTTTTGTATAATATCAAAATCCCGTAATTTACTCATTTCTAAAGAAGCTGGAGGTTCTTTGGATTGGAGGAGCCTTCTACGGGCAATAACGCTCTGAGGACGGAGGGAAGGATGAATGGGAGACTTTTGGGAAGGATCCGGCGGTGGGGTGGCCTGCACTTGGGCCGTTTCCGAAGCGGTCATGATGATATGATGATTGATAAAGGTGAATCTGATGGGGAAACTATGGAATGGCGATGGTATAGGGTGTAGTCACGTGGAGCACGGTTGATGATCGGTCGTGTGCTGCCGGACACAGATTTCGCCGATTTCATTGGGTATATGCAGGTCGCTAACCAGGCCCTTTAGTTCCCTTATGTGTTGGCATAAAAATCAACAAATTGTTGCAAATATGGTGGGAAACTGTGTTCTACCGGTTAAGAATTGCAAATTTGTGTGGGATAATTTTGCTAATTTTATTTTTTTTTTTTTCACTTTTTTGCCAAGTTTACAGAATTACATTAACTTTGAGGTGAACCTCCACAGATCACCATAAAGTCACGCTAATTAGAGTACAAACAGTGGCCTGAGCAAGGACAATAAAGATGGGTGATTGGATAAATGTACAGGTTATGAATTGTGCTGGCAGTATAGTAATATCCGTGATTGGGTGGATATATGAGGTGGACTAGCTACCTAAGAGCCCCTATTCAAAGTGCTTCCTCACCACAATTAGCCATAGCCAATCAGTCAATCAGCCTACCAATGGTTATTATTAGCTAAGAACTGCACCTAGTGTGGTCTGTGCCAATTGTGGAAGGTGGCTTAATATAGATTTGCACTTGTCACAATCTGTTTTAGGTGCAAGCTGCAACTCATTTGCATCCAATTGGGATTTGCATCGTATATTGATTCTTTTTGCAATCGTTCTGTTTTTGCAATCGTTCTGTTTTTGCAATCGTTCTGTTTTTGCAATAATTCTATTTTTGCAGTCGTGTTGCAATTTCGAGCTTATTCAGAAAATTATGATTACCCCAGTGTTTCTCAAGCTATAAAGGGGTTTTGATAGACATATAGAGCCAAAAGGACCAGTTTATTGAGCTGATTAACTACGCTCGTCTAGCAGAGTTTGGCCTATTCGATTGTCGTATTTTTGGTTGATGATAGAGAGATGAAGATGATAAAATATGGCCATTCAGGTCAATTTACTCTTGAAATGCCAGACTAAGTGACTGGTTCTTCAAAATTCGTTGACTATTATCATCACCACTTCCTAATTTGTTATTTCTGCTTTGTTCTTTCTACTTTTATTCTACTTTATCATTTTGGTATCGCCAAATAAACTTTTATTTAAATAATTAATGCTAATGACTAGAATTGAATGGGAATTTTAAAGATGCTATAATTTTAAGTTTAAACTGGTTGATGTCTAAGATTGGCTTCACGCTTTCTTTGCTTGGACAATTCAGATGCTGCTCTAACGTTGAAACCGTTAGATAAGAATTGGTTGGTTTCTTCTAAACGTAAACCTGCAAATTCAGGAAGTAAGAAGAAAACAAATAAGAAGGAAATGAGACATAAACCTCCAAAAAAGGCAAATGTACCAGTTGGAGTAATGTTTTCCAACATAGTTAAGAAGGTAGATGCAATGACTAAAGAACCAGACCAGTTGGTAGCTGCGGCATACATACCACCAATAGATCTAACGTTGACATCAGAGAATAATTCAACACCGGTCCAAGCACTGTTACCAATACCAATAGCATAACCAGCAACGAATAAGACCATGGAAAGAATAACAAGAATACCCCAACCACTAATACCTCTAGTTTTAACAACAACATCTTCACCTTTGAAACTAATACCTAAGTAATGGAAGGCAATAGCACATAAAATCATAGCACCGACCATAACTGGTAAAGACCAAAGTAAAATTCTTCTTCTACCGACTTTATCGATAATACAAAGAGCAACAATGGTGAAAACGAAGTTAGTGGCAGCAATAATGATGGAAACAGCAGTAGCATTATCAAAACCAATAGTAGAGAAAATGGTAGCACTGAAATACATTAAAGAGTTGAAACCAGTGAATTGTTGAATACCTTGTAAACCACAAGCTAAGATAAGAGCTCTAAAGTTGGCAGGAGTGGTGTGAATGATCTTGATAGAGTTCCAAGCTTGTTGTAAAGGACCATTACCTGGAACAACGGAGTTAGAAGCAACCATATCAGCGATAGTAGCATCAATGTAGGCATCAGATGGGTTGTTGTGGGTCTTTCTTAAGACGTGTTTAGCCTTTTCAACTTGTCCATTCATAATGTAGAATCTTGGGGTATCTGGTAAGAAGTAAAACAAACAAACTTGAACCACAGGAGGAACCAAACATAAACCAACACTGACTCTCCAACCATGTTTAACATCAGTTAAACCCCAGTTAATGAAATAAGCAATCAACTGACCACCAGTGATAAACATACAGTTACAAACAATCAATCTACCTCTGTATTTAGAAGGAGCAAGTTCACTCAACATCAAAGGAGCAATCAAAGATGCAATACCAACACCCAAACCAAGAACAAATCTACCAGCAATCATGGTCCAAACAGTATGAGCGGCTAATTGAATAATGGTACCAACAACGAAGAAACCGTTGGAACCAAGTAACACGGTTTTTCTACCGATTAAGTTGGCCAAAACACCACCAATAATAGCACCAATCAAGGCACCTAAAGAGGTGGCGGAAGTAATGAATTCCTTTTCTCCAGAAGTAAGTACTTTACCTAAATCAGTACCAACATTAACCAAAGCAGAAGATATATAACCAGTGTCATAACCAAACATGAAACCAGAGATGGAAGAGGCCAAGGTAAGGATCAAGACCAAACGAGAAGGACGTTCATGACGTTCAATAAATTCTTGACCATCTTGCCTCTGGAGATCATCAGTAGATTTAGGACTTTGATTAAGAAGATCATTAGAAGATGATGTGGACTCGATAGTCTGAGTGTCGTGCTCAGCAGTATGTTTAAGAGACATGATGAATAGTGATCCAGATCTTTTAATGAATAGATAAGAAGAAAAAAAAGGAAAAAGAACTCTTAAGTATAGGAAAGGAAGAGGTCAGTATTTATAAGAATCTAGATTTTTTTCTGTCCGACAGTTCTCGCCGAAAACAACCCGTATATGCCGCACAAAACGCGAGCCCCACCAATAAAATCCCGATATTAACTAATATTAACTAATATTAACTAAGGGCAATTTTTTTTTTCGGCGGAAATTCGGTGAGATGCAGATAGTGGCCAGTTTTGAGCAAGGGCAAAAGGTCTTGTGATAGAAGCTTTTGTTATACGAGAGAGTTTATTGACCTGGTAAACTTGTTGTAAGTAATATGGGACTCTTTGGGGACCCTTCTGTCAACTTGAATTTATTTTCCTGTCATCTTCTCATGACGGGTCTTTGTACAGCGTGGTTGACACTAGTGGGGAAACTTTATTTAGCATGCGGATGAAATTTGATGGGGAGAAAAATCGTCACCACGGCGGGGGCACATTTTTAGTTCCAGACAATAAGAGTGATTCATGCACAGCATTAAAAAATATATCCAAACCCGTCTACCACTTGTGTTACACTCGACTACACACACACCCAAAACTAGGTGGTCCCTTCCAGTGGCTTTTTCCCGTAAAAACCGTAAAAAGACCCATTCAGTGTACTGTAATGCAAATCGTACATCGAAGCCCCCGCCGCCACTACTGCACTAAAAGATCTGCTTCGCCGATTTTGTACATATTTACATCAAAAAATCCGTAGCACACCAGCAACTGGCTATCTCATTCTCTCCTTATCTACCCTTCTCTAACCGTCATGATCTGGTTCGGCAGTCACCGAGATCTTTGCTGTATCTCTGCTGCGGGGCCTGGGGAAACATTGTCACGGCACGTGTTATAGATCATTCTGGTACATTGTTAAGAGTTAAATAGAGTCGTGTGCTTACCGCACCATGCATGATTTTACACTCGTGTGGACAATACCATATCCACATAAATTACATAAATTACTCTGATTCGGCTGCCCATCATCTGAGGCTGAAGAACCACTTCGCGTGGCTTCCAGATTGCCCTGGCTAATTAACAGCCCTTTTAGAAGGTTTAGCATTCCGAATCACAAATAATCACGTGATACATCACATGACTTCCATACATATATTTTTCACTACTGATTTATTTTTTCAGATCAACAGCCCTATTTCGCCCGATAACTCCAGATAGTCCATAATCCGACTTTCGTGCTCCGACACCACAATCTGCTGGCAAACTTATGCTGTCGATTTTGAGTGCCTTAGTCGGACTTTTGTCAATTTTTAGTCAAAATAGCATAAGTGGACATACTCAACAATCACTATTATCACCTACTTAACATGCCCCAGATCATAAACCTTATCCGGCTCACACACAAGTAGACACCTAGTAACCAAAACTACAATTAAACTTTACAGGATTCCAACTCATCAGCCAATTAAACAGATTGAAATTATATCAATATACTGAGAAATTGGACTGAAATAATTGAGTTTAGAATAGAAGAATCTTACTCTAGTGAATCTATTGAACACTAACTATTAAATGATTTTTGTAGAAAGAGCCATAACCCCCAATAATACCAAGTATGAGTTTACATTACACAGCATACTTGAGCCGCCTATGTACATTCAACTCAAATATAAGATGACAGGGAATTTGGCCTGAGAGATATTATGATTGAAGGACTCTTCAAAGGGTCAACAATTAAATAATATTTTTTGAAAATGGGGAGGATAGGATAGGACAAAAAGGAAATCAGTTCTTCTTTGGAGGATCGAATCTGAACTTTCTGTTCTTGATTGGTTGCCATTTGAATTTCTTAACCCAGACGGATAACAAGTATAAGGAAGAAATGACAATAAGAGCCTTCAAACCCATCTTCTTTCTGTCATCATGTTCTGGTTCAGCAGCCCAGTTCAAGAAAACAGTGACATCCTTGGCCATTTGAGAAGTGGTGGCTGGAGTACCATCTTCATATTCAACCAAATCGTCGAATAAAACTCTACCCATAGCAATAGAACCACCTGGGAAGTAAGGGTTATAGTTGGAACCTGGTGGTAAAACAACACCGGCTGGAGGTTCATCAGGGTAACCAGTCAATAAGGAGAAAATGTAATCAGCACCACCATGTCTAGCTTTAACAATCAAGGATAAATCTGGAGGTAAAGCACCTTGGTTAGCAGCTCTAGCAGCTTGTTCATTTTCATAAGGACTTTGAAGGTAATCAGCCAACTTACCTGGTCTCTTTCTTGGCTTACCTTCATCATCAGGTTCATCATCATACTCTAATTCTTCAGCAAAAGCCTTAGCTTCAGAAGTAGTATGAGAAACTGCTACTAAGTTTCTCCATGCGATTCTTTCCAATGAATGACAGGCGGCACAGACTTCACGGTACACTTGGTAACCTCTTCTAATAGAGGCATGGTCAAATGAATCAAACATACCGTTATGGGACCAGCCAAAAGCTGGTGGATGCAATCCATGTTCGGCAGCGGTCATGGCGTTGGCACTCATTGAGTCTTGGTACAACATATATGATGCAGACAACCCAGTCACACCGACGGCCCCGGTGAGGAACCTTTGCAACATTGGGTTTGATGCAAGTCTAGAGGTTGATTTGAACATGCTGTGATGTATAAGATTGATTGATGTTGTGTGAATTTTCAGATAAAAGTTTGTTAATAAGGATGTGCTGTGATTGGCTGGTTGTGTGCAGGCTGCGACCAGACCCATTTTTTTTTAATGGTGCGTGCCCGAAGCGAACCACCTACTGGGCCATTGGAGTGCTGATTGGATCAAAAGAGGGGGGGGAGGGCTAATTAAAGTAACGGAATATTGATAAATTTTATATAGGAGTCGCTTGTAATTGCTAGTAAATTATTACCTTGATTTTAGCATTTTTTGACTACGGGATTCCGGGCTCTTTGCAGTGTTCCGGACCTCTACTGCCCATTTGCCCGAATATTGCCGTGCTATTTCGCAGTAAAACTGTGATTTGGCACCCTTTGGACCTGAAAAAAATTCCAAAAAAGCGCCATAATGTACTGCTACCTCTACTTACTATCGCTATCTTTTTTCTATAAATTTTTCGTTCCCAAAGTGCCCTATTTACTTGACCAAACACCGTGTCTGGAAACATCGTAAACTTCATTGGCTGTCTTATATGCAGACCCGAACTGAAGAACAGAACACAAACCAGGCACCAACCAAGTGAGTACCAATTACAACACTAAAGTGAAAAGGTATGGGATACAATTGGTCCTGTTATGACACTCCATTGGAACAATTGAATTGGCCATGAATTGACCTCGAACTTTTTGGCTGTAACATTGTTGGTTTCGTATTTTTGACGTATTATTTCCTTGTAATTCTATTGGTGGTTAAGTCCAGAGAGCGAAAGCGACCCCAAATTTCGAGGAACGAGTCTAATGACTGAACCCGGCGTTTGGATCGACATAGCGGATCAGACTGAGGTCCAGTAATTCGAGGTATTAATGCAAAAAAAATATAAAAAAACGAAGCCCGACGCGGGGGTCGAACCCGCAACCTTTTGATACCTTTCAAGAGAAATGACTTAAAAGTCAAACGCTCTAGCCATTGAGCTAGTCAGGCCGAATTTGGGGTAATAATTGTACGCTTTAAAAGGCGAACACAAATAGAGAGAATATTTTAATAAAGAATTGTACTGTATTTGTTCCTGTTTTTAAGTAGCTTTCAGTCAAGGATTATACAAAATGGTTCTCAGAATGTTCAAGAAAAGTAAATAAAAATGAAGACCCGAAAATGGTCCAAAAACTGGGATTTTAATTGTGAGAATGAAACAATTTAGAAAAAGTTCAGAAATATACTACTTCCATATTCCACAGAACAGTACCTAGCAATGTTATTCAGCTGAAGCATAAAGCTTCGGGGTATTAAAAATTAAACTATATCAGGCATCTTGTGTTTGAAAATTATTTATGGTAATGATCATGTAATGGATATGAAGTAGAGGAATTCAGAAAAATTAATTGACAAAGGTGACAATTCCAAGTTCTTTAATTGATTCTATCTAGCAAATTAATCACCATAGTTTACCAAAGATTATTTTAATAACTTCTTTTCTCTCTAGTTTATATTTAAGATTTCTTTCGATACCGTGGAAATTAACTTCTTGGTTGCGTGATTCTTTAGAGTCTATAGGTCAAGAAGACTGAACCAGATGGTAGCAAAAAACCCCATAAACATCAAAACAATTCACTAGAGAGCACTTAAATAGCTGAAAGATTTGGTTTTCCTCAATTCTCGATCTCTACTTGGTAAACCTCACGCGTTTCCTCTTGATATCTCTCGTGGAAGTTATTTCCTCAACTCTAAAACACTTCATGCTCGTTTGAAACAAAACAGATCTTGATAGGTGTAAACATAACCATAAACTTCTGAGTTGAGTATTCTATCTCGATGCAATGTAAGATCTGATACTGTCAAGATAAACTTATGAAACAAAAATATTTTAGCGTTCTGGCATCTTATTGTTGATGCTACTAATAGTCTATTAAAGTGTGTATTTTGCAGCTGTTTGACACATAACCATCAACATTAATGCAAGTAATATGTGCGGCAATATTACTAATGCCGTGTTTAAAGTGCTTTCATTGTAGTATTGATAAAGTGAAGTCATAAGGAACGTATAACCGATATCCCCCTCGACTTCCAGTCTCATATTAGAATCTCTTGTTACAATTCGCAGTTATAACTCGTCTCTATAATTCTGTTGACCTCTCACTATTTGTAGATCAAAACTAAAAATATTGTTTTTGGAGAATTAAGTTTAAGTAGTAAGATAAAATTAACTGTATCAAATTAAGTGTATCTAAAGATGGTTATGTTGATAGTAACATATTCCTAGAACCTTCCCCTCAATTCGCTTCAGTAGATTTTCACCCCAACTTGGTGACAAATTAGAATTTAAAAATACGAGGATCTCAACCTTAATTGCATGGAACTATAGGTAATTTTTGCAGCAATTACTAGGTTTAGCCCATCTCACATAAGGCAAAATATACCTAATTTTGAAATATATCATCTCTAACCCAAGTAATTTTGTATTAGAGTGAGCTAGTATAATTTAAAGATGGTTTTGGATGTCTTCTCGATGGAGGTTATATGCTGTAAAAATTCAAGGTGATCTTTCTTCTACATGTTTATTCACTTGTTTATCGATTTTACTAATATATACTATGAAACAGCCTAGGTTAAGACCCAGGTCATTTAAATGCTCACTTCTTCTGGTCTGATCAATATCTTCTATACTCTTGAGATCCGACCGATCTGATGATCTAATGTACACTAAATTACCACTTTTCTTCTGGGTTAGCCTTGTAGGCAACGTAGTCATCCCACTTGAACAAACTGACTTCAGTTTCGTTCTCAACACCCAATTCTTTAAGAGTCTTGTTGATATCGAGTCCTGGACGTTCCAAAACCCATTCATCATCATCATCATAGTTAATGACTAAGTTCATAGACTTAGAACCGTGTGCTTTGGTGTAGATCTTGATGGTGTCGTATTCGACGGTACGGTAAGGTCTCAAACCTCCGGTGGTATTGATGATGGTTTTCATTTGTTCAAGAAGCTGTTTTGGAGTGGTTTCCTGTAAGTTTATGGATGGAACGACATAGTTTTTAACGTTTCTGTATGGGAAAGACTTGATGATACGGACGGTTATGAGGGCATTAGTTGCTGGCCTCACGTTGGAGGTTAATGGCTCGGAAATATCAGACATGGCACTGGTTGTAGTAGAGATTACATGATTACATGAGAAGTTGAATAAGATGAGATGGAGGGTCACGTGACATATCAGATCAGTCCAGTCCATGGTTCTTTACGTTCCATTCCTACTTTTGAGGCCAGATGTACTAACGTAGAAGTATCGCCTCAATGCCCACGAGCGTCTACACGACCGCCATGGGTGAACACATGAGCCAGATAGTTCGTTGGTGATGCAGGTACGCCAGGACTGGGAATATAACCAGTACTGCCTCGGACAATGTTAGATAAAAGCCAATGTGAGATTGCCCCGAACCTGGTGGCTGTAGGGGTTGGAACAAACATGGAACAGATCTGGAACGGTACGAACAGCGAGGACCAAAGTGGCTCTGCTGCTACTGAAAACAATGAGGGTTGAGTTTGTAGAATAGAATCTTGTGCACATTAAGCCGGTGCATGAGTAAAGCGCATGGAGGAACGTCAAGTGAGTGTGTTCGTAATTGAATCAGTTTTTCAAGTTTGTCTAGACTTTTTTTCAATTCAATTGGGAGAACTACTACAGTTTACAATAGGGTGCCAGCCTAACTAATAAACCAGCTTAGAGAGTAGGAAGACCGTCCACCCCTCCAAATAGCCTTTTAGCTACTACAATGCTAACCGTCTGCCGTCTATCCTGATGGTAGCGTTAGTCTATAAGTTGAGGAACAAGTATCTAATTATAAATGCAACCTAGGTGGCCAAATCCACTCCAATTAACCCCAAGAAAGTTGTTAAATGGCCCAAGGTGGAAGGATGGCGACCAATTGCAGATACCACCAATCTAATTACAATAGCATGAGTCTCACCCTGGTAGGTTAAACTTACTAACAACATCTAGATTGGTGTAGTTTAAGAGCCTTTTAAGACAGTGCAACGCGTCATGTGTCGTCTACTTATGCCCGTTTTGTAAGTGAGAAACACGAAATACGAGTCGCGGTCTGCGTGAAACTCAATTCACACTGGCCCCAGACCCTTGGAACAAAAAAAAAATAAATTCAATGACCCCCCACAATCTCTCACTTGTCTCCTCCTTCTCCTTCTCCGTTTCCATTTAACACCGCAACCTAACCGTATAATTCAAATCGCCAATCTCCTCCTACTGTCAATCTTGAAACAATTAGGATTCGAGCTGTTGTTGTTATCATCATCATCCTCCATAGTACTATTTGTAAACATCCCAATGCACCGTCCCTGCTTCCATTGCCTTGGGTGTCTTTACAACCATCACGCTCGTCATATTTGTTTATGATATTTTTTTTAAAAAAAAAAAAAAAATCGTTCGTCTCATTTTGCATTATTTTATTTGTGCATATAATTTATTTTTTATTTTTTAAATAAAGCGCCAAAAGTGTGTTTATGCCGCACGCTCCCAACCCCAGACGTATATATCCCCAATGGGTGCCAAATGGTCGAATTTAATCATAATCGTACACTCATACTTCCTATAGCCAACATATGAACCATGCCACCTAATAAGACCCCAACATGGGTCCAGCATCAGAACAAAACCATGATACGCTGGATCAACCAGAAACTTGCACTTGACTCTCCTGGCGTACCTTCTATTCCCAACTGTACCTATCCAATCACCAGTTTTGAAGACCTTCAAGATGGTCTTGTCCTTATCAAACTCGTCAACCAATTGATATATGCCATTATCGAAAACCCTAAACATCCAATGAACCGTCTGCAATTATACTACATCAAGCCATTATACCCGAAACCGAAATTTAAGCTCCATAAACTCGAAAACTTGGCCGATTTCCTTCAGTTTGTAAAGATGATTCTCAACATCAACGTCAGCGGTATCAGCGCCGACAACATCTACAACGGTGACCATAAGCTTATTTTGGGGTTTGTGTGGTCCCTTTTCCTTGTGGACTCTTCCGCCTCTTTCCCAATATCATCATCATCATCTACTCCTTCTATTGTGGAGATTAAGTCCATCTTATCCAATTGGATAAATGGCATCTTGACCAAGCGCAACATGGAGGTATCTAATTTCAATAAGGACTGGTCCATTGAGATTAACCGCCCTGACGTTGTGTTCTCCCATATCTTCCAACACTACAATATCACTGTCCCTAAAGACGAGAGGAAATTACATAACTTGGCCAATGTCTTGACATTCGCCGAACAAAACTTAGGTGTACCACACTTGATTGATATCGACGACTTCAAGCTTTTGGTGCCTGAAGAAAAGTCTATCATCACTTACCTTATCGAATTGTTCAAAGCACTTGAAATCAATAAAGTGTTGGTGGAAGTTCCTGATGATTGTAACGATATCGTGATTCTTATCTCCGATACAGTCAAGTTGAAGAACCAATACGAAACCAAATCTCTCCGTTTCTTGAACTTGTCCAATCGTTTGGTCACTCAATTATCCCAAGACTTGGCTGATCTTCAACACCTTAACGATTCTGACCTTTTACTCAATGACTTACAGAAAATCATCGACTCCAAGTTCTCATCTCATGCCCATTTTTCAACACTAAACTCCAAACTTGAATCTGTTTTAAGTATATTTGAATCTTTCCAAAAATCCAGAACTTCCTTAATTCCAGATTTAATCTACCAAAACTACCCAGAATTACTCCAATATTATTATCATATAAGAAATAACTTAGAGGAAGTTAATTTGTTATATCTCCCAACCATCAAACAACTTACCTTGGATAATTTATCAACGAAACTTGACCAATTGATTGAATTGGACTCCTCTTTATTGAGTATATCTAAAGGATTAATCTTAAGTTTGACCAATGCCTTGTATTTCCAAGGTATGCCAGCTTGTGAAGAAGTTAACCAATTGGAATATATACGAGACCAATGTGAAAAATTCCATAACTTATTAAGTGAAGAAATGCAAGTTCCTGAACTGTGTGAAAATCTCTTACCAGAAGAATTAATAAGGGAACCTTCTACTTCAGCAAACTTAAAATACTTCACTTCTCAATTATCTACATTGAAGCTTCCAACCCATTTTGAATTGGTAAAATTCATGAAATCTACATTAAATATTGATGTTGATTTGGACGCTTTTGTCAAGTTAATTCCTACCAAATCCAAATCCACCACAATCCCAATTTCCACTAGTTCTAACTCTATCAATGATAGCGATTTTACTCTAACAAGTTCCAATTGCTCTTCCAATTCATTCTCTGATGAAGACGACTTCCTCTTTGATGAAATTCAACAAAAGGTAGAGGGCCAACTAGGAAATGGTGATAAGGTTTATGACATTGATGAATTTGTTAAGAAGCTTGAGGGAGGTTTTAACTTGTGAACCTCGCAATTTACGACTTGACCCGGATCACAAACACTGGTTAGTTTGTCCCGGTAAAATAACCTCATACTGATGTCTTTTTCTCTCTTTCCCTTTTTCTCTCTTTCTCTCTTTCTCTCTCTTCAAATATTGTACTTATTTTGGTGACTTACCACCAGTGGGTGAAAGCTCAAGACAATCATCATTATCTACAATTTACAGTTGTGTTGATGATTCTAAGCTCCTCCTCGCTGGTGCTATGTATATCTAGTCGTCGGTGAACGACATTTCAGTTCTAATTATCTAATAAATGGTTGTATCATTAGCTACATACAGTCTAATAAAAGTCAACAAAACACAGTTGACATAAGACATAAAGACGGTCTGTAAGTCATAGGCACAAATATCATAAAGACATAAACTATTGCGGAAGGTCTTGGATATGCTTATATATTTTAAAATACCTCCCCACAAGTACATTAATTCGTCATATAATCACCGGCTATGTTGACATGCAAACCTTACAAATCACTGCTTTGCCAGCACTCCGTACTAGGAACCAAAGAACCAAAAGAACAACGTCTAGTACGAACCACTCTTGGGAATTGGCCCACCACAATTACTCTTTTTGCAATATTCTAATCTTTACTGTCAATAATTCTAATGGGTCATTGTCTCTTATAAAGCACCATCACTTCATCTGTATAGATTCTTTTTTGAAGGAGCTGTACTACTTTTTTTTTAAAAAAAAAATCACTTTTTCATTTTATTTCAATTATGTTGGTTCATTTAACATCTCATTAAAGCTTAAAAAATGGATGGTCCATTGCTTCCTTGGCAGTAGGTCTCAATTGATGATCGAAAGTCAATAACTTATCGATTAAATCAATAACTTCTTCACTAACAAGGTGTCTGTTGTCGTTATTAACAAAGCTTTCCCATGGCTTGGCAGGGTATTGATGCAAAATATCATCGTAATCAGAACTCAACTTGATACCGTACTTGGCAATATACTTATTAAGTTTATCAGTACCCAACACCTTAGCAATTTGAACCAACTGATCGTTATTAGAATCACCTCTGAAAAATGGTTCTTTCTTAAAGATGATGGCTGCTAACATACAACCAACAGACCATAAATCAAGAGAATAATCATATTGTTGTAAATTAATAAGTAATTCAGGACCCTTATGATATCTAGAAGCAACTCTTACATTATAATCCATACCCATATGATAAAATTCAGCAAGACCCCAATCGATTAAACGAAGTTTTTTGGTTAAAGGATCAATCATAATATTTTGAGGTTTAACATCTCTATGAATAATACCCATAGAATGAGAATAATCTAATGCAATCAAAAGTTGAGTGAAATAGTATTGGATATCACTAATGGAGAATTTTGGATATAAGACTCTAAAATCAACATTATTGACTTTTTCAAATATAAGTGCTGGTATTTTACTTCGTTCATCACGAACAATATCTAATAAACCAATGACATTCGGACCACCAGTTAAGTTTTGTAATATTTTAACTTCACGATAAATCTTCTTTAATTTCACTGGTTTTAATACTTTAATAACACATGGTTCATCGTTTAGCACATTAACACCTTGAAACACTTCGGAATATTTACCTCTGCCGATCTTACTGATGATCTCATAGTTTTTGATGTTACCCCATGCGATTTTATGATGTTCATAATCCCAGTATTCACTAGGACGAGTAGAGTTTGCATCGGCATAAACCCGGGCAACAGAATAGACTCTGGTACTAACACTCATTATATTTTAAGATTAAAGTATGGGGAGGAGATGGAATAAATTGGTACAACAATAGTTCAACAATAATACAAAGGAAACTTCTTGTTACTGATAATGATAATGAAGACTAAGATGCTGCTTTCTGGATGTTTCTGATCCTATTAAAATCCTTCTTTTTGCTGTTTGGATGTTCGGGTCTAATGACTAACAAATATTTGATCAACGATGTCAGTCGATACCAACAGAGATTTCACGAATACAAATTAGATTAAAGGTCCCAAGATTCAGGTAGATGTCACACACTAAACACAGATGGAAGTGGCCAGACACTAGGAGGAGCGGTATGGATGTTTAGAATCGATGGCTTATGCCGAAGATGAACGATGGGTGTTGGTAGTGTCAACGGTAGAGATGTACACGGTGGTTTCGCGATGTTGGATAGATCGTCTCTTTCGGGTCCATAACGTGAAGGTGAGGAAAGACAGCGACAAGAGAAAGAGTGAGGGCTACGGCGGGCGGGGGGGGGTACGAACGAGCAGAGCAGAGATCGGGAGATCGGTGATAAGAGGGGATAAGACGTCATAGCTGACACCATGCTTAAATGAACCTACAATTGTGATGGTATGGGATAGATCACCAAATACGGTGGACTTGGGTAGTTAGTTAGTTTTATTACCGTATCGGTGTTGTCGGTGTTCTAGTGAAATTGGTGGGTCTGGGTGGGTGGCTGGTCCTATGGACATCGGTATCTATTTGGCATAGTGTAGTGGGATACAATAGGAAAAAAGGTTTCTGGACCGAGATAGTGGGCGAGATAGTGAGAGTCAAATAGAGCTAGTCAGAGCGAGACAGAAGATCTCAAGGCTAGAGAGAAGGTTAGAAGGTTGAAAAATACAGAAAATATTGTGAAAATAACGTGAAAGGAGTTAGGACGGCAACTATAGCTTTTTAGTACCTCTACTTTAGTGGGACTGTGGAAAATTTGTATGTGTTGCATCAGTTTCTCTCGCTATTTGCACCGTCATCACTAAATTTCAGTTGGTAGGGCTGGTACAAACACAGGTCCAGCAATAAGTAGAAAAATGGGCGACTTGCAATCCCAAACTCTAAAAATTGCTCTGTTTCCAACAAAAAGCGATCCTGGTGCTTTTTTGGGCTTTTCCTCGCAAGTGTAGCTTATTTTTGCCCGCTATTCCGTAGTTCTATTGTCTCTATTGTTCTGTTTCAGGTCTCGCTAGATAATAGCTCTTCGCGCGAGATCAAATCGCGTCTGGCGAGACAGTCCACAATCACGAACCACCAAGTTCTATGGGTCACTAGCATACCAGTCCAGCTATCACGACCTGAAATTACTGCCCCAACGATACACCATCATATAGATATCAATCCGGCTCTTTCAAACCCCTTCAGATCTCCTCAAACCACTGCTTTAGACTACCCAGCAAACCTCTCATCACTACCCATACACCATCACTAGACCAACCAGTTAACCCATATCTCCACATTCCAGCACATCTACAGCTACGACCATGTCGATACGATCTACAATCACCCTCGTCCATGATCTGGGTCCTTTGAACGATATCCAGATATGGACATCCTCATCATCTCCTTCCCTCCACAAATCACCATATACCCATCTTGAAACTCATATACGGCCATCTTCAATCCCCCTTTACCTTATACAACACCCACCAGCAACCATCTACACCAATGACGCCAAAACGTCTCAATTCTTCAAGACAAATCTCCTTCCCATGGCGCTTACCCAGAACATAGGACTTATCTTCAAGTCCAATGATACCGATCAGTACTTGGTATTCTACTTTGAAGACCAGATAAAAATGGTGGTTGTCGATTTTGATAGTTTGAACAAAGTCACACAATTAATACAAACAACAGGAGACGTCCCTCCAAATACATTTATAGAACGAGCATCTACTGTCCAGGAAAACACTTCCGTGTTTGACAAAGTGCTCGAAAGAAAGAAACAATCCAATCCGTTTGTGGAGACATCCAAGCCTGCCAACAATTCGTTCCTGGCATTATCCAGTCAAGAGCATATTAACCAGGCAGTCAGCAAGACTATTTTATCAGGATTGCGGCTTAGAGGTTTATCTACTGGTTTAAACTCGTTCAATGATAAGTTGACCATCAAGGAGATCTATCAAATGACATATAAAGCAGCATTATTCAGTTTGCGGAAATACAATTACAGTTTCAGCGGACCTAAAAGAAGAATCAGAATGGACGATATTCAGGACGTTGTAGAGAAGCTCTTGGAGGTATTTGTGGATATAGAGTAGTTTAAACCAAGAGCTCTTCTAGTCAGAATTATCCATTGGAAAGCATTATAGATTACGAATAAATGAACAACACTAATTAGAGTTGTAGACAAGTGGCTATGTTAGTTTTTTTTTTTAATAATTCCATCCCCTTCATTTCATATCTACATGGTTGACAATATTTAAATATTTATTACTTTCCAGTTTCCTTTTGTAAACTAGATAGTTTAACTATATACAGTTGATCAGAGATCGTTGACAGAAACAACTCTTCCTTCATTAAATTCGTTGAATCTCTTGGTAGATGCAGCTTCTGATTGTCTTTCCAAAGCAGTCTTTTTATCAGCCTTAGTGTAAGTGGTGTTGACATTCTTAAGGTGATCCAAAAGTAAAGATCTATCCTTCAATAAGTAACCTCTCTTGGCAGGATTAGAATAATATTCAATATCTCTTCTATGAGTTGGTCTAGCAGGTAATGGAACGTAACCCTTCTTTAATAAGAAACGGTTTGGATCAACATGAGCTGCTAATGCTAATTTGGTGAAGTAAATTGAAGTATAAGATTTTTCTAATTTTTCAATAGCTTGAATGGCTTGATCAGAAGCTCTTGAAGCTTCAATATTTAATGGAACATTGTAATCTTCTTTACCATTGGCCAAGATCTTGACACCATCTTTCAAAGTACCAGAAATTAAACCACATTCTTTCATAGTCTTAATGGTTAAAGTTTCACCTTCCTTTAATGGAATTCTACCATTATTCCAGAAATCTTGAATTCTTTCCAAGTTAAGATCAAAGTATACTCTTCTATGAGGTCTCTT
This sequence comes from Suhomyces taliae, assembly GCA_030572155.1. Taxonomy (NCBI): domain Eukaryota; kingdom Fungi; phylum Ascomycota; class Pichiomycetes; order Serinales; family Debaryomycetaceae; genus Suhomyces; species Suhomyces taliae. The sequence continues at coordinate 1,016 of JAJLZJ010000068.1, read as the reverse complement.
GAATCCAGTGATTGGGAAAAGCTTGTAGTATGGAGTTTGACCACCTTCTAACCATCTAGGCACTTTACCTCTGGCTTTTTGACCTTTTTGACCTCTACCAGAAGTCTTACCTTTTCCGGAGGCTGGACCTCTACCGAGTCTTTTGTAGCTGACAACAGCACCTTCATTTGGTTTTAAATGACCTATGTATGACACATTACGGGTGAGGAATGACACACCCTGTGTGACCTTTGATTTCAACAGACTGAACATTGGACGGGTGAAGAATATACTAACAGTGATTTTGGTGAAAAATTATCGTGTCGTGCAACCACCAACGACCAACTGATTTGGTGAGACTTTTTTTAGAGTGGGTGGGAACTTGAGAGTAAGTGAGTGAGTGAGTGAGTGAACGAGTAAGACCCACTGCGAAATGTAATTGACTGCAAATAGTGCCAATTGGAGGAAACGGCGGACACAATGAATAGAGTGAAACTGGCCAATCAGAAACCCCCAATTGTTCCGAAGCTCAAGTGTTTGGTTGGTGGTAAATTTGGCAGCCTTTTGGCACCCCAATAATGGTGGTTTTGGCGGTATAAGTAGACACCAAAAGGTACCAATTAATAAGATGTTTAAAGAACATGGCAACTAGTCGAACGAAACGGATGATAATTTAATCATCTGTTTCAATTGTTCAAACATTTCTTGATGGCTTTTTCCGATCTCTTTCCAGTTGGTTTACCGCCAACTCAAAGAGCCAAATGGGTCAGTTTCTGTACCACCGATTTACAACAATAGGCCAAAGATCTATTCAGCTTCCTCCGAGGATTTTGAGATGTTTATTGGGGGGTTATCATTACGCTGATATGTTTTCATTCCTTTTATTCATCATTTTCACCTCTTTACTGTGGTAAGTCGTTAATGACAGTTGTCCAGAAAATATTGGTCGATCGCACTCAAACCCAAATTTTTCAACGAATTCGCCTTTATGGCCAAGTTGGTAAGGCACCTCACTAGTAATGAGGAGATCGTCAGTT